>APFE031737230.1:0-29272 GCA_000404065.3 Pinus taeda
TTGCCATATTTTTGCTTTCCATTTTTCTTGCTAACCTAAATGCCTTCTCTAATGAATCAGGTTCCCAAAGGCGAACATCATGTTGGATATTATCCTTTAAAGTCCCTATGAACACATCAATCCTATGCTCCTCTGGAATATTCTTTACCCTTATGTTCAATTTTTGGAACTCCTCAGTGCTCCATTATTGAACCCTTTTGTTTGAGACTTATCAATTGGCTAAAAAAAGTGTTGCTTTTTGTATCCTCATAATGTGCTACCAATTCTTCCGTAAAAATTGCCCAAGTGATAAACTGTTTACGAGAACAAAGCCATTGATACCATACAAACTGATTTGGTTCCCAATATAAAGTTGCCATACGTACCTTTTGTGTTTTGCACATTATTGAGATCGAAAAATTGCTCCATCTGTAATATCCATGTTGTGGGATCCTTGTCATCAAACTTCCTCATATCGATTTTTGGGATATGATGGGTCTTCGATCCCACATTAGAGTCTATGGAATCATGATTAACATTTCTTTTGTTCTCATCATGAGTTTCCTTTACTACTCTTTCACCCTTAGTGACCATTTCTTGTAGCAACTTATTCATATTTATCTTCAATTCGTCCATGTCTGTCTTCAAGTCTGTCTTCAAATCGTCCATGTCTATCTTCAAATCTGTCTTCCAATCGTCCATCTTAGCTTCCACGCCCTTTATCTTAGATTCCATGCCATTTATCTTAGCTTCTGTTAGCTTTTGTGAGGCTGACATTTTTTTCCCTTGGTCTTGTAATTTTGATATATCATGTAGCATTTCTTCCTCTTCTTCATGAGTCATGCTAGAGCTTTCAGGTTCCTTACTAGGTGTTTGTATTTTCTTTCCTCGGGGCATCAGTTACCGATAATAATGCTCTACTAGCCCTTTGAATTCCTTCAAAATAAAATTTCAAACCAATCTTAAGCAAAAATTTAAAAAAATCTACACACCTTTTTTTTCTTTGTAGGAGCTCGATATTGCCTATGATGGTAGCCCTCTGTGTCCTCTTTCCAATTCCACCAGTCTGACCTCAATTGAATTCTCCAATGAAGAGTTATGCCAAATCTCCCACAGTGGCCTGATTATAGACCTTTTCAGAAGAGCGAACTTGTATGAAGTGCCACGTGTCACTATTTTGACCTTTGCCTCTGAAAAATATATACAAGAAACTACATTCCGTCCTCTTTCTGTACCTTCTTACGAAATTTCAATCTGATGCTCAGAGAGAAAGTTATGACGATTTTCCCCAGGTCAATTGTTTTGAATGTAATTCAGGATTTTGCGAAAGGACCAACTTCCTCAGATCATATCTCCGAAAGTATAGTGCAAAAATCTCTGAAATTTAGACCCGAGATTTAGCGTAATGTCTTCTCAAATGGGTTTTTTTTTCGACTTCTGAAATGTCGCAGAAAAAAAGTTATAGCGAAAATTCCATGATGACCTGTTTGGAGCAGTGAAACCCTAGAATCCAAAGCTCTGATACCAAATGTTATGAAACCAGCTCAAGAAAAGATAGAAAAGATAGATCAACCGCCTTAAGAATTCAGCCTCTTCGAGGGCGGAATACCTCCTTTACCATTACATAAATGAACAATTCTTGGATGATACAAATGACAAAACCTCCTTTCATATATAGGAGTCTAAGGAGTCACAATATACCCAGCCGACTAATAATAATAATATAAGCCACAAAATAACAAATAGAGGGATTCTATGGGGCACAATAATAACAATATGGGGGCAATAGGGGCACAACAATATTAATAAAGGGTACAACTACCATAGTAATGGGGTAATCACTAGTATTATAGGGACCCAACAGATGAACTCTGTGAAATGTTGACTCAACATGATAAAACTTTTGGGAAGAAGAAGAAAGTTGGTGAAGATTTTTTTCTCACAGAGGCCAGCACTAGTAAGTCATCAGCAGACAGTTCTCGAGGCAAAGGCAGAGGGAATCAAAATCAAGCAGCACATAATCGAGGTTGAAGTCAAATAAAAGATAGGTACTCTCAGGACAGATAATGGGGGAGAATTCACTTCAAATGAATTCAAAACTTATTGCAGTGAAAATGGCATAAGACAACATCTTACTAATGTTTACACTCCACATCAAAATGGAGTAGTCGAAAGAATGAATCGCACTTTGTTAGAAATGGCGAGATCCATGTTAACTTTCAAGAGGTTAAGTCCAACATATTGGGCGGAAGAAATTCATACAACTGTCTACTTAAGAAACAGATCTCCAACTGCTTCTTTAGACGGAATCACACCTTATGAAGCTTGGTTTGGTTTCAAACCTCAAGTTAAACATCTTAGAGTTTTTGGGTCAGTGTTATGCCTTAGTTCCGAAAGAAAAATGAACTAAGCTTGACTCAAGAAGTTTAAAATGCACAATGATTGGCTACTCTGATGAGAAGAAAGGGTATCGTCTTTTGACCAATGGAAAATTCATTGTGAGCAGGGATGTCATTTTTTATGAAATTGAGAGTAAGAGTGCTGAAGAAATTGAAAATCTTCTTCACAAGTTAGAAACTAAAGGAAATGGAAAAATGCAAAGTCAACCAACTTCACCAAATTCAAAGTCAACCAACTTCACCAAATTCAAAGTCAACCAACTTCACCAAATTTGTATGAACTTGATTTTCCTTCCTCTTAAGATGAGTCATCCAGTCCATCTACATCAACAACATCATCTGGGTCTTCTAGCAGTTCATCCTCATCTCCAAGCAGCAGCAGTTCTTCTGACAATGATTCTCCACACTCTTCACCTGAACGACGGACATCAGTTTATATTAATCCTCTTTACAATGATGGAGACTTTACAGAAGCGCAAACAAGTGAGCACCAACTACCAAAATGGGCAGTTCAAATTTTGAAAGATGTAAAGCCTGATGAGCAGAATAAAACAGGCACCAAAAGAGCACATAGAAGTGAAGGCAAATTTGCCTTAATAGCAAATGATTTTACTGAACCTTCCACATACAAAGAAGCAGTAAAACATAAAGAATGGCAACAAGCTATGGTTGAAGAATATCAGGCAGTAATTGATAACAACACTTGGAAACTTGTTGATTGTCCAGCAAATGTTAAATCCATAGGATGCAAATGGGTTTACAGAATTAAGTATAATCAAAAGGGAGAACTTGAAAAGTATAAAGCACGACTTGTCGCAAAAGGTTTTGCGCAGTAGGAAGGCATTGATTATGAAGAAACTTTTGCTCCTACAGCTAAATGGAACACCATCCGATTAACACTTGCATTGGCCGCTCAAAAAGGATGGAAAGTTCATCAAATGGATGTGAAAAGTGCTTTTCTCAACGGGGATTTATAGGAGGAAGTGTATATGACCCAACCACCAGGTTTTGAAGTTGAAGGACAAGAACATAAAGTCTGCAAATTGATCAAGGCTTTATATGGATTAAAACAAGCTCCCCGTGCTTGGTACGCAAAGATGGATGAATACCTTAAGAAAGTTGGTTTTCAACGAAGTGAATCTGATGATACTTTGTATGTGCGACAATAGGGAAAATATCTGGTCATTCTTGTTATGTATGTAGATGATTTGATCATTATTGGCAACCATGATAATCATATTGCACAGGTGAAAAAGTAGTTACATGCTGGTTTTAAGATGACAGATTTGGGATTACTTCACTACTATCTTGGAGTTGAAATCTTCCAACGTCCACATCATATTTTCATTTCTCATAGTAAATATGTAGCAGAGGTTCTTCAGCGATTTGGCATGAAGGATTGCAAGCCCGTTCTCACCCCCATGGAGAAAAACTTGAAACTTTCAAAATTTGAAGGGGAGTAAAAGGTGGACAGTACAACTTACAGACAGTTGATTGGCAGCTTGATTTATTTGACAAATACTCGTCCTGATCTATCTTATGCAGTCAGTATTCTTTCACGTTTTATGCAGGAACCACGAGACAACCATTCGAATGCAACCAAAAGAGTTCTTCAATATATCCAAGGAACAAAAGATTTTGGTCTTCTTTACACAAAGACTAAAAATTTTGTACTTGGTGGATATTCTGATGCTGACTTTGCTGAGAGTATTAATGATCGAGCATCAACATCAGGTTATTTAATGAATATGGTGTTAGCAGCAGTATCTTGGAGTTGTAAGAAACAAGCTATGGTGGCCACTTCTTCAGCAGAAGCAGAGTACATTTCAGCATGGGAAGCAGCATGTGAAATTGTTTTGTTGCGCAGAATTTTATAGGACTTGGGCATTTCTCAGGCAGAAGCTACATCATTGTTCATTGATAGCCAGTCAGCCATCAAACTTGCCAAGAACCCAGTTTTTCATTCAAAGACAAAGCATGTGGAAACCAAGTATCATCATATCAGATCTCTCATTGCCAAAGATGTCCTCAAGCCAGTTTATTGTCCTTCCGAAGATCAGATCTCCGAAATTTTCACGAAACCGCTTGGCAGAATAAAATGTACTAAGTTCAGGGATGAACTTGGTATATGTTGTAATGTATCTTTGGATCACAGGGGGGAATGTTAGATGATCCAAAAATACAATTTTATCATAGGTTATAAAATTATAATAAAATAATTATTCATTTAAGATATTAAATTAATAATTATTATTCTAGAATGTTTAATTATTTAATTGAGACTTTTAGAATTAGGCATATGGTTGTAACTAGATATGACTCTCCAAATGTGTCGTATCTTAGGCTCTATTTTAGGAGATTTGTTAGCTAGTTGGTTTTTATAGCATTTATTGTAAATGGACACTTGTTATTTAATAAGTGATCCATAATTAAAGGTAGTTAGGACATAGAGCTTATAAATAGCTCATTTCAAGAGTGTTTGGTTGTTCGGGTGTAAACTCTTGCAAAATCAATATTGTAATTATTTTTCTGATTAATAAAATTATGTGTCTGAGGGCACTTCTGCCATTAAGGTTTGCGTTACATTTCAGTTCTGTTATAGACATATTTGGGCACTGCAACACCAATATTATATTTCCATAAACCAAGGGCTTCTAAGTCCCTAAAAGTGTTGTTTCATACCCTAAAGGAACAAGGTCAGTTGATTACATCATCTCCCAGAAGTTCTCCATGAAAAAACTGCTCAAAACTGGTCAAAACTGGACCATCTCACCTGCTCCATGGTCAAAGTGTGATGCATCCCACCTAATGCACACATGGGGTGTGATGCATACTGAAAAGCCCTTCTATGGGGTGCGATGGGCGAGAGTAGACACATGGCAAAGACAGTTTGCAAGGTGGATGATCATGGAATCTTCCATAAACTTCTCCTGTGACACTTGCCTCTCTGAATTCGCCCAGGGATGAGTAAGAGATCATGAAAACTCCAAGTGGAACTGAGAACTATCAGAGAAATGACACTAATCAAAAACCCAGAAGCTAACTCACCCACCTGTAAACATCGACATATGGATCCCTCATCCTAGAGATCCAGGGGCTGGAATTTTGTATCTTGTAAGGAAGTGTTGTTGGTTTCTCTGTGGAACATCATAATGTTGGGTGATCTAGCTTTGCATGAGGTGAAGAAGGGCTTTCATGCTGGGAGGATGGCGCTGGGTCAAATCAATGGGTTGTAATCCTCTCTTCTACTACTTCTATCAATAAAGCTATTTGAGTTTTCCTCCATATTCTTGCATGTCTTTGAATATTGAATTGATAAATGCATTTGTATGGTCAATATGTATATGGTCCTATATGTTTTATGATTATAGATCTCTATGCTTTGATGGTATTATGTTGCTTTGAATCTACAAGTGTTCTTTGAAGCGGGACAAGTGAGGAAGGAGTGGTAAAGATCTGTCAAATGGGAGAGGCAACAAGTAAGGAGCCAAGCGGAAGATTGTGGTTGGTACTCTCTGCTTCTCTCTCATCTATTTCTCATAAAGGAAAACGCAAGTAACTTTAGTTTGTTTGTTTCTAAGATAGCTACCCGTCTTAGTGGGACTAGCAACTCTGAATGGACACTAGTTTTCCCAATAACAAAATGGCGACTCCACTGGGGAGCGAATAGCTTGTCTTCTTGTTTCTAGTTCGTTTACTTTATAAACTATAGACGGATCCTGAAGTTATGCCAGCTAGCCTTCGAACTACTTTTGCTATGCAACTGCAAAGTAGATAAACGTTGCTTCAGTCAATCTCCGGGTTAGTTTATGAATCAAACATCTGACTTGCAAACATCCTAAGTGCCCTATTGGTGGCTCAAGTAACCTCATTACATCAGCCCCTATGTTTTGTATTTACTGACTATCATTAGCTCAGCCTAAATCCCTGAACTAAGCTGCAAATTGTGACCAAAAACTAAGCCCAGTCTCATCCCTGGACCATCGCACTGTCTCCTTTTGACAGTCTGGATGCATCGCACCTCTCATGTGTTGTAGGTGAGATGCATCCCTGTTTCCTTGTGTTACAGGTGCGATGATCAGATAAGACTGTTTCTGCCTCCAGATTTTGGTTTTTCTTCATTCTCTTCAGCTTTATTCAGGAGTTTTGTTGTCTGTGATTAGTATACCATTGTTGAAACTCCCTTCCTTTGCATTATTCAGCCTCCATTGTACAAATAATTGTGAATGTTTTTTATTTATTTTTCGCCATTTATAGTTCTCCTTTACAAACAAGAGCTTAATCGAGTTGTTGTCTTTCGATTTGAAAGTGTCGCAAGTGTTGTTTTCAGTCAAAGAAAAGAATCCTCCTCTTTTTGATAGTTGATTACACTGTTACTCTTATATTTGATTTGAATTAATTTATTTCAAGTGTTGAAAGAAGTTTTCAATTAAAAATCGCAAAGCGTCGTCCTTGTCTTCCTTTCATCTTTTGAAGAGAAAATTGTTAGTACTGTCGCTTTGAAAGAAAAGATAGTTTAGATTTGTACTTAGCATTATTTTTGTCATTCACACATTAAGAAAATGGAAAACAAATACATGCATGTGGATTTGCATTTAGGCTGCTTGTGGAGATTGATTTAGGATAGTGCATCTTAGTGTGTGCTCTCTGCTCTATGCTGAAAGAATTTCGCTTATCTTTCCTTAGTAGCTAGGATTTTCATTGCAAAAGAACAGTAACGACTGTTTATCATCTTAGATTGCATATTTAGGAGTTGTATATCTACATCACGCGGTGAACCTTAAAGGCAAACTTCTTAAGAAATATCAATTGCAAAATAAATTTCAATGAAATAAAAATGCTTTGGAACCTAACGCACAACATTTATAAGTCTAGGCTAGAGATGTATTCCGGCATCGTAAAGCCTGGTAACTATCACTTTCATCGTAGGTTGGGTGATTCCTCCTCTTTGAGACAACAAGTGCCAATACAGACTTGTGCTCCCACGTACCATCGAGTATATATTGGGAGACCACAATAGGCTATATCCTTTATCCTTAGGAAGCCATGTCTGCCTCCCTATCAATTGCAATGCACTGAACACAACATTCGGGAAGATTGACTGTCGTATCGTAAAAAGTATTCTGCATTTTTGCGATTGGTTTGGTAATCCCTCTATCTAGATTCCTAGAGTAGTCACTTTAGTTCCTTTTCAAACTCCTTAAAAGAAAAGGTCCATCTGAGCACTTGGCACTTCAATCTCATTAAAAATAAAAGGCGATTAGAGTCATCTTTAGCTTTTTCTCGACTCTTAAAAATTGAAAAAGCAAGTTGTGCCAAAGCGTCATAAAATTTATTTTAATCGGAATAACGTCAATGTTCCCTCGTTGATCTTAGGTTGAGAAAATGGAGTCCACCAACCAAGGATTTTCCCTTGGGGGAAATCCTAGTCCTTTCTACTCTTGGAGAGATGTTGGTGCACCTCATATGGCCACATTGTCTCTTCCAGGACTGACAATTGGCCTGCCAGTATGGCTCTTCTCGACCTCTGTCGTTCAAAGCACCGTGATTCCTGAGAAATCAAATTAGCAACCAAATGATACTAGAGTTACCCCCCAACCTTCTACTTCGTTTGTTTCTCCCTCTCCTTCTTCCTCTTCGTTTGGTGAAGCTAGTAAAGCTAAAAGCCAAGTAACAAATAAGAAGAAGAAAGGGAAGGAGAAGAAGAAGAAGAAGCCAATGGAAAAAGGGGGCAACTAAGCATCGTCTAGTGAAAATCCACACACTGCACTGTCCAAACCTAAATCTCCATGTGTCATTTGCAAAGGTGACCACTATCATCGATATTGTCCTTGCATCCCATGGATCTTAAGGGACTAGTCTCCCCGCTTGCACAATCCGGTGTCCTCAACCTCTGACGATCATGTTGAAAGTACACTGTCAACTAGTGAAAACGAAGTCACTGGACAAAAAGGAAGATCTAAAATTCCTTGTAGACTGTGTGAAGGCGATCATGCCATCCACCGTTGTCCCTTCCTAGACGAAGCTAAAAGAGTCTTGGATAATCGTACTGCTTCATCGCTACGGCTTCCTCCTGGATACAAGAAACTCTTGCCGAGTCCATCACTAGTTGAAAATCTGGCTGACACACCTTTGTGGTCAGTCGAAGCATCTATCATTAAAGATAAACCCTCTGAGTCCACACCAGACCAAAATCAATAGGTTAAGACGACAGTCGACCCAGTCTTGTCTTCAAAAGGTCTACCTTCAGATGATACAGTCACTAAAGAGAATGAGAACAACGTCGTTCAAATTCTTTTTGTCAACACAGAATTCGATGAACATGGGGGCAATCTACCCATTCCTTTACCGCAGGAAGGAAGTTCGTCAGAGATGTATCCGGCCGTTTATTCAGTCCCACCTCCAAGCAACCTATTTGCTTCCTTCGATTGGAATCTACTAGGCAGACCCCGTCTACCATCTAACGTACCATTGTGAATCATAGTACAAGCTTACAGAATGGTCATGGTCGATACTATCATAGATGAAGGGGCTTCTGTGAGTATCCTTTCCTCAACTGCTTGGAAAGCGCTTAGTTCACCATTGCTTCTGCCTGAGATGCGAAATCTGACAGGCTTCAACAAAGGAACCAGTGGACCATTACGGATCGTTCCAAATTTGCCTATAACTTTGAGAAGGAAAAATATCTACTTGAACGTAATGGTAGTCCAAGGACCTTTAGATTACAATCTACTCCTTGGGCGTGACTACAGTTATAGCATGGGAGCTATTGTTTCCTCGCTCTTTCGAGTGATGTGTTTTCCGCATGAAGGTAGAGTGGTCCAACTCATAGACTAGATTTCATTCCCCGGTTCACACATAGCTAATAGTCAAGTGCCATCCCTAACTGGTCTTTTTGTGCAAGGAATGTCTCATCAATCTCCATTTCATCCACCTGATGAGCACGAGTGATTCGGTGATTGTGACTGAAACCCAGGAGGCATGCGCCCTAGTCTGCTTCGGCAGGAAAACACCAGATATAAGGTAGGTTTCCACGTAGGAATATGACTAGTTTGACTATCCTGTCCATTTAGGAAAATGGATCAAACTGGAAAAGGATTCCTCCGTCAAAAGTTATATTCCCAACAGAGCCAAGGAAGTGTTTTGTTTGCAAATGAATGGTAACTTGGAAACTCTACTTTGTTATACCTGGGGGCATGCAAACCTTTTTGCATGCAAGTGAAAAACGACCATTTATTTTCGTAGTTTGTAGGTTCTTAACCCTTTAAACTCGTAGGTTGGTCATTCCTGGCTTGCATAACAAAAGGCTTCGGAGCAAAGTTGTGAATGGGGCAAGCTCCCTAAAAAAATGAACCTACTGATGAGACATCCTTATTATACGACTAGCATGAGCAGTTTTATGTGAAGTTCAAGCTCATTGAAAAATAAACCTAGCGATGAGCATATGTTCCACCAGAGTTTAAGCTCATTAAAAAATGAACCCACCTTCGGTAAATAACCATTGCGATCGCATAATTATCAGCTTTTGAGGCTTGGCCGTGTTCTTACCATCACCTCCACTCTTTCTAGCCGATCATACGCCTCCATTTGATTATTTACCCCTTTTGAGGAATAGCTGCGATGAGTGATCCTATTAACCACCTTCTTTACACTGTCGTCATTGAAAATTTCCAAAACTTACCTGGAACTAGCTACTATCCGAAAACATCACTCGTTCCTCCAAAAATGAGTCTCCTTTAAGCTCTTTTCATTTGAATCGTAAAATATGAAAAGACTACCGAGCAATTGGCTGCTCCAACTTGTTAAAGTGATTGGAAGTGCTATCCCTCCTCTAGATTTTAATCTTTTTGGACCTAAGGAATCATTGCACAAAAATATCGAGTGCTTGTCTTGTTTGGCTCGTTAAAACTATCAAAAAGTCATCCCTTTGGTATTATTTTATACTTTTTTGGACTTAAGGGATTATGCTACGAAAAAGGATTACTGGAGTTTCCTTTCTATCTATTTTCAAACTCTCTAAAATTGAAAAGGACCGAGTTATGTCATTAAACGCGTTAAAACAATAGCAACAAACTTGTTCATGCAGACAAGAATGAGTTTCACTGTCACTAGGCTCGTTAAAACATAGCGACGGGTTTGCCCGAAGGGAAAATTGTAGAACAAGCACATGTTATCCTCCTCAAGCTTGACAAAAATAAAGAGGTACTGGTCAAAAATGACTGGGGAATATTGGGAAGAAAACTTGAAGAAACTTTATTGGTAGCAAGTCGCTCTTGAACATGACACTTTCACTCCATCACCATGATTGAGCCGGGTTGGGTTATTCCATTCACCGGTAATATCACCATTGGTCCACCGTACCATCCATCTTTGGGGTTAACGCTACCAATCCATTTCAGTGTCGCTGATATGTTCAAGAGAAGTCGCTAAGAGAATTCACCAACCCAGCTCATGTCTCATCCATTGTAATACCTTCACCCTTCATTCTTTCATGACCGCCACCTTGAACCTTATATCATCAGATCATTTTCACCTCCACAAAATCATTTTCTCCGTTTCATGTCATAGATGTGGGATTCATTAAGGCCCTCCTACAACGGGTCACTTCTTGTCGACGTCAGCTCATTATCCAAGAAGTTGACTTAGGAACAACCCTTTCAGTACTTTGAAGGTTACATGCTTCAATGGCAAGTTTCTCACTTCCAGCGACAGGTTTACATCAATGGCCTTCGACCGAAAGATTTTGCGTGGTGTTCGACATCAAGTCCCATTTTCACACCACGTGAATTGTACTGTAGTACCTTGAGGGTCATTATTATTATCAGTGATTCCTCTCGCGCCTATTAACAGCTAACATCATTGGCTGGTAATCAGACAATGTCTTTCCATGTTCGACTTCAGAATATATTTTCACATGAATCGACTTGTACTTCGGGCAAATATTGAACGAGTTTAAAGACCCCATACCCGCATTTCTACTCGTTTTTTCCTTTCCCTGCACAAACAAAATACAGAAATTCTGTTTTTTTTTTCCACTTTGAAAACACAAAAGAAGATGACAAATAAAGTAGCAGCGTCCTTCCTGCTTATTCTTACCTAATACCTTCTAGCTACTATGTCTTCCATTCAGAACCTTTGTCAGTTGTCTTTTTAAGCCTGCTCAAGCATCAACCTGAATTTCAGAAGGAGAAGCAGATACAGGAAATCCTGTAGGATTCCTGTAGCAACTGATCCCTTTGAAAAACAAACTCCAGAGACATGATCAACACAGCAGGATGTATGAAGCATGTAAGGAGCAAATCTTGATCAAGGAGTCATCAGCATAAGACGAAGGCCGAGCATGTAGAGCACCCGCAGCAACAGTAACGAGGAAATGAGGCGCCAGAGTCCGAAGTATGCATAGCACAATAGCGACTAAGCAGGTAAGTGGCTAAACCTATTCCTCGATTGCATGAATACTATTTCAAAACTGCATGAACTATGGGAATGGTCACGATTAAGTAGACTCGGTGGCCAGCTAATTGGCCACCCTTGTTCAGTTCACACACCCTCGTGGAATTCAATTGAGCCACGTCCAATTCAAACTGCCGACCAGATACACAGTCAGCACGTGTGGCATGTCAACTCGGGAAGAAAACATTCGAAACCAGTAGTGGTGGCAGCGTATAACAGGAGTAAGGGAGGTGATGATGGTCAAGTGGCATGAAGAACCATAATTACACTAGAGTAGGACCAACGGTCCAGATGGGGATAACGTACCCATCCGGCCACCTCATCTCCTCACCACGGATTACGCCAACAGTTAAGTACAGTGCAGTCTAAGCCTCCACCACCCTTTGGTTCATTTTCATGTTACGAAGCTCTCGACTGCAATGCTCGTCTACCACCTTCAGAGCAGTGAACTAGTAGTTTCTGCCAGTTTTTCAAAACCCTCCTGCCATCGGGTTCTACAGGAGCAATACTGCATTCTACAGGAGCAGGAACACCTTCTACAGGGAAAACATAAAGCAACTCTGTAGTCGAAAAAAGTCAGAATTATTGTCAAATTCGAGCTGGGAATGAGGTACGCTCGAAAAACTGCTCTGCATACGATATGTTTAGATAAGGTGATAGCTTAAAACTAGAGTAGTGGATGAAGAAAAATGAGGAAAGAGAAATTCAAAAGTCTGTTGTGTCTTTTCTGAAGTTCTACACAGTCTCTCTGTTCCCTTCTCTATGTTCAAAATTTACCTTTCTCTTCCTCACATTCTGCTGAAAAAAGGGGATAGAAATCAAACCTGGGGAGGAAACGAAAATTGCAAGTCTGTTTACTCTGTGAAAAACCATTGTTTTATATAGTTCTTATTCTGTCAACGTATTGATTTCTTCCAAGAACCAAAAAGCAAATTCAGGTTGAGAACAGTTTGAAGAAATGGATGCAAATTGGTGTTGTGAAGAAGGAGCACACGGGAAATTCCTCCTACAATTTAGAGAAAAACAAAAAACAAAACTCAGCTGTCCCTCTGTTTCTGATTTTGGAAATTGTTGTTTTTTCCTCACCTAAGCACTTTAGGAACCACTAAACACCATGTCAGGAGGTTTTATGAGAAAGGAGCCTTTGAACTCCAACCAATTGCATGAGCACCCTGAGGTGGTGGCCCTCTTCACCAAGGCAAATTTACCTGTGCATAGATATGGTATGTATTCTACATCAAGCTACTAGCCGGTACTGGAAAAATACTACTCGTGAACCTAGCGTTAGAAGAGATGGTAGATCTCCTTCATGAAGCTCGCCTAGATATGGAGGTAACCTAGTTTTTGGACATCACCTTTTGTCAACCTAGTCCGGCTAGGGCCCGGCTTATACGCTGCAAGTTCCAGTCCCAGATTGATTATGGTTGTTGTATGCACTTGTTAAGGCAAAATGTGTTCTCCCTCTGGGAAGAGATAACTTGTAAAATGGGCTCCACATAATAATGTTAATATTAGTAGGAAAATGTATAGAGTCATTTGCAGGATCCCTAAAAACCACAGTAGTAGTCTAGCCCCCTAGTGAGCCACCGTTGTTAAGGCCGCCCCCGGTTTGAGTGTACTTAGATAACCCCTTAATCCTTAGTTATGTAGAAGCGCTCAAGTTCAATATTTCAAGCCCCTACATCCATCTTATCTATTTCTCCCTCTCGGTGGAGAGTCATTAGTGTTGGGCTTACCTCTATGGAGTAATAGTGAAAGTCCCTATCATCGCTGCTATGATTAGGTCAATCCAAGAGATAGTTTCTCGATAGTTATCCCCTCTTGCCATCTGAGCGCAGGTTGCTTGAGGTTAAATGGCTAGATATACATCTCCTTAAGTTCGAGGGTGGATAGATTAATAGTCATATTCCCCTACTACTAAGGCTTAGAGCATTGGTGTGGGCCATCAAATCCATAGTCATTGGTTTTTAGGCCCATTAGTCCCCATCCTTCTGTAATACTTGACATACACGCATACTTAGATGGAGCATTAGCTGATGATCAAAAATAATATGGGTCATCAACATCTTCATCCAGTCATTTATTTGAAGATGGTGTCAATTCTAATGATGTGTCAACATCTATGAGTGACTATGAATAATTTTCTATAACATTTTATGTAATTTTGATCAATATGATGTTTGCATGGTAACCTGAAATATTTTTTTTTTAACTTGCACATGATCTTACATGAAGTTATGAGTGATTTCTATGTTTGTTGGATTATATGTTTTAATTATTTAGAATTCATTTGTTTTGAATAATCCATAATGCAAAAATAACTTTAAGAAATAATTTATGTTTCATTCAATGTATTTAGTACTGATATGTTTATTAAAAGTAAAAAAATATTAGGACTTAATGTTGAAATTTTAAATCATACGATGATTGTCATGCCATTATGTATTATTATGATTTTATAGACCATAGTTAAAAAATGTTGCAATTTTAATGCCTCAATAAAAAAGGAGTGCTTCAATTTGATGGTTATTTTTAAGTTTTAGTTGCAATAGGTCAAGTTGCTTTATGCTCATATTTCAAAACAACTATACTTTTAACCTTTGAAAAAAAAAAACTCTTGGCTCTTTAACTTAGATGTTTATTTATGGGGTTTTTCAGTCATGATATTTGGTTTAATACCATGGCTGAGATGTGTTAAATTTATAAGTTTTTATACTTGTGATGTTTGGTTTTAATTCCATGGTTGAAAACTATTGGAATTTTAAGGTTTTTCTTAATCTTGATTTTGGTTTTTAATTCCATGCCTAAAAAATGTTGGAATATTAGCCCTAACAAATGGGTGATAAATCATCACCACTTATCAATTTTGGGGAGTATTCTCTTGATTTTTGAAAAAAAATAGGGGATTTTGGGCCAAAGTTTTTATTTTTATTTTTTTCTTCTTCTGAGTTTACAGTTCTTGTTAAGTTGCTAACTTTTTTTATACCAATGTACAAAATAAATTGCACACAGGTTTGAAAAATATGATCTCTTTATTGTGAAATAACTTGTCCCAAATTACAACAACAACTTTTTCAATAAAGAGGGCGTAGCCTTTATAGAGAAATCTCTGACAACTAGTTAATAAGGCTCTTCTTAATAAAATATTGCTAGTCATCCACAAGTTGGACTTAGCAATTTTTTAATTCTTGAAATATTTAAAAAATGATTTAATATTTCCCTGAGGGGGGTTGAATTGACTTAAACTCCCAAAGTAGACCCACAAATTCCCTTTGCAAGTGATTTTTGGTGGTTAAGGTCAAACGTAGTAGCTTTAGTCCTCCATTATTTACCTTCCTTGGTCCTTTATCCAACTTGACTTTCTCTAGAAGGTTGTATTAATTTCCTTTGTAGCTCAACTTGGTCCCTTTGAAGAATAATTTGGTTTTAATGGAAATCTCTTTGGTACATCATCTAAATTCATAGTCCATATTGACTCTAATGGTTAGTTGAGTCATCTCGAATGGTTGGTTCAACCTCCAGTAACTTATTCAAATAGAATTTTCTTTGATGTTCCTTTAGCAATTTGACTTTACCACCATATTGCTAGATATCCAACATCCTTGATGACTTGGAAATTCTAGAACTTGAGTTTTTCTCTACATTTCCTGATTTTTACTAGATTTGTCTCGAATTTTCCACATCATTAAGGGAACTACCACATAATTGCCCTATATTCCATGTCATTACCCCCATGTCATTTGAAAACTGACACCTTTGGTATTATTCATCTCTTCGTACTTATCACTTATGATGTATTGTATGCCTGATTCTACCCAACACTCTACCTAAAATGACCCCTAGAAAATTATCATTATCTATTCACCAAACTATAACTATCCATTTGATGCTTAGATTTGAAAAAATACACATTGCATGCATTGCTCTCATCAAGCTCTACAATCTCGGATTAGGTTTGTTTTTTGACCACCGAAACCAATTTGCATTGGGAGCCATGAATTGCATTAGGAACCATGAATGTTGGAAAAAAATACTTCTATGTCTTAAGAGTTGTTTTGAGGAATATTCAGCCAAGGCCAAGGTTAAAAACTCATTATACTTTAACAATGAAAAATGACATAGGTTCACCTTGATGTAGGCTGGACTTGCCCGAACACCAACACCCCTAGAATTGTCGACTCCTATAAAACCAGGAGTCCATGGGAGATTTCACCTAAATGCCTCAATCTGGTTAGGAACAAAAGATACCTTAAGTGGAAATTCAAGGGATAGGACATGGTCCAACCAAAAAACTAATTATAGACTCAATAATAAAGAAAATATCATATAGGATGCCTAATGCATGGATTCACATGGATTTTGACCTGTAACATTGGGCTTAAAATGGTGGTGAATGCTACACTAAAAAGTATATATATGTATCTCTACTCACAAGCGGGGTAAAAATTGGCTCCAACAATGATAGAGATGCTCTTCTGAGGAGGATGTGTGAACCTTAGAATGTTCCACTTTTCACTTAAAAAATAAACATTACAACATTATTGCCATGGAGAGAATTAGACCAAATCCTTATCCCTTCCTAATATAGTTGTTGACTCCTAATCTGCTAAGGGTTATGGTGTGGAATGTGAAAAATATTTAGAGTATGTGAGACCACTTGGAATATGAAAACCAAGGGTCAGAAAATAATGTATTAATATATAAATATTGTTAATAGAATGTATCTCTTGTTTATCTTATTTCTAGTCTATCATTTCATGTGTTTTCAACATGGTATCAAAGTTGGTGTATTCCTGCCCTACTCAAATTTGAGCCATTGGTTTTGTGGCCTCTTTAGAAATCCAATTGTTGTGTGGAATTCTTCAAACCTAGCATGCTTCCATTATACATATACTTGTTTGACCTGATTGTTAGGTTTTCCATCATTTTATTAGCTTGTCATATCTTCCATTTCTGCTTCAGTGTTTCCTATTTTGGCTTCCAAATGTACCCATCCATCCTAGCTACCAAACGCACACGAGTCTGTCATATCTGTTTATCTGCCTACCTAAAAATTGATAATACATTTTATATTTTTTCATATTTATTTCCAAATTAATCTCATAATAAAGAGTGATAATGTGATTAATTTAAAAAAAAATCTAAAAAATAAGATGAATCACATAAGCCTAAATCTAGAGTCTTTTACAGTGCTCACACAATGAAATAACATCTAGTAATCAACCTCCTTCTCGCATTGTGAGGTCCTGCTGGGAGAAAAACCTAGGTTGCTTGGTTCAATTCTAGATTTCTAAGCACTAATGGTCCCTCATTGAACCTATTGCTACAAATATTATCCCAAATATCTTGTGCACAAGTTGTAATGCCTAGTCTCAAATTTAGTCTTGATTTTTGTGTTGAACATGGTTTGACAAAAGAAGAATTCAAACAATTTTCTACATTTAAAAAAAAATGAAGACTAAGGTTGGGGGATTTTTGAAATATTCGACTCTAAATACTTATGTTACTACTTGGGGACTATCGGAATTAGATCCTTGTGCCTAAGGCTATACTAGAATTGTTTGCATTAACTAGCACACTCCCATTATAGAGCACATCCATTTGTTTCTAGAGGCATCCAAATCAAAGACAGTGCTACGAGGGCCTAATCAAGGTGGGGAAGGTTTATTTATTCAACCACTATTAGAATAAAAGATAAAATGGATAGACACCTTGCACAATACAAAATCATCATGGGAAGTTAATTCATTACTTGTTTGAACTGTTGTTAGAAAAATTTGAACAAATTTATGGCATTTGAAGAGTTCAGTTAGCACATAAAATGATATTCCATCCAAGACAAATTAGAATTTCATTTTGACGGCAACACAATGCAACTAAAAACTCCCTAACGAATGACTACATAAGTTTTATTGGATTATATATTGGGTGAAACCTGTGTAGAGGATGTTTAGCCATAACTAGGATGTCGTAACTAAAATGCCTTGGAAAGAAAACCACCAATAATGTAACATACTTTCTTAAAAGGAAAAGTATATTCCATTACTTGCACTTAATCCTATCCATTGTTGAAATATTCATGGACACTAATTGATTTTTTTTCATATTTAAAAGGCTGAACCCACTTGGAATCATCCAGATCAACATGTATGGTATGTATATTAACATATTGATGGAAACTAATATGATGAAATGAACCGTAGAATATGATTTTAAAATAAAAAAGTTAAAAATGATTTGGAAGGAGCACCTCATTTGGAAGCAACCATCTTATTTTTGCCAATATTTTCCGTTTGGAAATCAATCAATAACCTCTTATAATGGTGGGATGCATTGATCATCTATCATTTAAATGAACATTCCAAAACCTTTCATTTGTCGAGCTTGAGATGTTAAGAAAATGACCAAAATTACTAAGTTATTAGAGTCGTTAAATACTTTAATACACTCCACTTTTCATGATACAATTGAAATTTTTAAGAGCACTCTCTCTGAGATCAAAACTTGTTTGCAAAATGCACAAGGCAATATCAATTTTCTGCAACACGAATATGAGCTTCAACCAGATGAGTTACAATAAAAAAGCCATCATTATAAATTGGTTTTTTTTTAGAACAATCCTCTATTTGAGATTGAAACAAACTCCCATTAATAGGAAGAAACTAATCAAATCAATGAATTTAGGTTGATTTAGTGCCTAGTACAAGAGAAAATTTTCATGTATATATAGAAGTTCAACCTACACTTCCCAAGCCCATCATCAAACCTTGGGAATATATTGTCAACAAAAAGCACAAAATTGGTATTGGATATGACAAGGATGTGTCCTTTCATATTCCAGAATATTCTAAGCTCATTTAGTTTTAGAATGTTGGATTTCTTCAAGACAACTCAATTTCATATGCTCCTCATTCACAACTACATATTGTCAAATTCCAACATTGTAATCGAGTTGGCCATGTGTAATATCATTGTTTTGATCTTCACCCATGTGCGCATTGTCATAAAAATACTCATAAGTCAAATATATGCTTCAGACATAAGCCTCTTGCAATAACAAAGATTCAAGTTAGATGGATCACTTCTTGGAAATGGGCTTCAACAACCAATAATATATTTGAGTCATACCACATAATTTGTTCTTTATTCACTGATAAATTTTGCAGTTGAGATTTATTTGTCTTCTCGCCTTTCATTTGATGGGGGTGTTGTAGTGTTCTTTTATCAATGATGTACAAAAAGAACCCACTTAAGATTGTGGATGAAAAACAATCTCAACAATATAAATGGCTACTAAACATTGTAGATCTGCAACAACTAATAGAAACAAAACCTGCCAAAATTTTGATCTATCCTATGATCATAGTTAAACATCAAAAGAAAGAGTAATAACCCCAATTATCCAATGGAAACTAGATATGTAAAGAATAATTTTATAATAACACCTGTGAAGAGAACAGATAGATGTTACCAATCCCCCTCTATGGGATGGGTTCTTAGCTATCCTCAAACATCTTCAGCTTCATGTAGACTCTCTCTCCTCTATAATGCATAAACGCAACAAAAATATGGTGTGCGACAATGAAAATAATTAGAGTTATAGAAGTGACTACAACAATGGAAATAATCAAAAGTCAATAATGAAAAATCAACAAAATATTGAGTTATCCTCGAATAATGAGCAATAATAAAATATTATTGATCCCATTCTTGGAATAACCACTTGGAATATTTTATTATATTTGTTTAGTGGGAAAAAAGTATTTAATATTTTATTTAAAATAGTAAATAAGTAAATGATTTATTTATCGTCTCAATGAATTAGTTAAGGAATAATAAACATATAATGATTTATTTAAGTATTCTTCATGGGTTTAACTATAAATTACTTAATAAAGGTGGTTTATTAGGTAATTTCTCACAGTGAAAGCAATTTTACTAGGGTAAAATTGCCTTTACATGGTATACTTCGATCCATCCAGTAAATTAGGCTAGATTATCAATTTTTTGGTGGTAATAGATTTCCCCCAACGTACGAGTGTTAGGAGAAAAACATATGATCGAAGTACATTGTAAAGACAAAATCACTTGGACAACATAGGGGAGTCAAGCAGAGAGAGAGAGAGAGAGAGAGAGAGAGAGAGAGAGATCAATGAAGCTAAAGCTGAGAGAGGATAGTGACAGAGAGGGAAAGACTGAGTCTCCTTTTATGTTGCGGTACTGGACCTCAATGAGGTGGGGGGAGGCATACCCATATCCGCTGAGATAACTTAGTACAAAAATAATGGTTCGCCTAGAAATATAAAACTGAGAAATGAAGTACATGCTAAATGGTACATGACATGTTGGCATAACAGAGCCATAAAATAATATAGTGTGTCCCATATACATAATGCACCTAGTAAAAACATGAGCCAAGAATGAATACAATAATATATGAGTACAAGAGATACAAATCCCCTTCCCACAAAAAATGGGTGGGGGGAGTTTAGAACAACTGGAGAAGCCCCGCTGAACAAGGAAGGGCTCTGCAAAACTAAATGGATCATCTAGAGGAGACATGCATGCTATGAACACTATGATCAGTAGGAACCGAATCCATCAACTCTACGGAACTGCATCTGAGGTTGTAGCATAGTAGGCATGCATCTGGGCATGTGGGGGGCTATCTGAAGGGACACCCCCTCATGAGGTCTAAAACATCTCACACACACCCGGGAATCATTGGGACAATCTGCTACATCACTGGACCATCAAGTGTATGTATCACGAACATGAAATGATAAAGGCAAAGGGAAATAATGGGACCCTCTACTCGATCCAAGGTGTCGAACAAGAATGGAAGCTAGAACCAAGATACACCGCCCTCTAGGCCGTTCTTCTGGAATAAATGAGTTGATGTTGATAGAATAAGGCCCGTGATAGATGAGGCATTGAGTATCCTCAACTAAATCTCGAGGGAGTATAATAATGTGACTGATGGACTGACACCATGGATAATGGGAAAAGTGGGACTGAGGGACAAATAGATGACTACCCTTGTCAGAGCATAAAGTGCATGGTTGACCTAGCAGGAACTAACTCAAGTCCAGAGGGGATGGGGACAGTATGACTGGAGGAAAAAATGTGCAACACAGGATGAATGATATGTAAATATGGATGGAATACTATGAAATGATATGATGGGACATGAAATAGACTCCAAGAATTCAATGGTGACTCATCGTGGATGCTTTGAACAAGGGTGACATGATGACGCTGCCATGCAGACTAGTCCTAGTGGGGACCATGAAAACATGAGTAAATGATGGTTACTTATGATGAAAGTCATCATATGGTATGACAAGTATTAAGAAGGGGTGGACCACAAAGTACAAGTTTCTTTATGATGAAATTTGATTTTGAGAGGCGACGAAGTGACCTTTCTTGGAAAAATGGTTTCTTGGTGAAGTGTCAAATCATCAAAAATTGAGGAAGACCCATTATAGAGATCAGTGAGAGATTTCCAATGGTGTTGACGATTCATCAAACTGAGCTACGGTTTGGTCGGAATTGACAAACCAACCATCAGAATCGGGATCTACGACTTTCAGGCAAGTGGACTTATTTGCCTCTTCAATTTCATTAGTTTATTTCATGATTTTTGGCACTTGGAAGCTCCCTAAGAGACCCTTACTCTTGCTCAAAGTCGCATCACACTTTTTGGGCCTAGAAGTGCAATCTGGCTTGCAAGAAACAACTAGAAACTTGTGAGCTCGCACTTTCTAGGCTGAAAACTATGATTTGTGGTTGGAGAAAGAGTTGGTCTGCTATCCTAGTGGGGGTTGTAGGTTGATCAATGTAGCTAGTTATTTTCTTTTCTGAGCTGAAAAGACATGTGGTCTTTTGCAGATATGGCAGAGCTAAAAATCAACTGGCATGAACGAGACTTGGATACTCTTCGATCTGAGATCCAGGGGGATCAAGTAGTTTGAGGGGCATTCGCTCGTTATGGGGTTCTCAAGTTGGTAGAGAAACCATTAATGAGGGTAGGTGAGCCCTTATTATCGAGAATTTTGAGCTATTGGGATCTAGACTAGGAGGTATTTTTCATGTAGGGGCACAAGATCGAGCTCACATTACAGGATATTTACTTCTTGACCATACTTCCTCCCCTTGGAGTGGTAGGGGATATTCATCTGGTGTTACCTCGTGAGAGGAACATTATTGAGTTCATGGAGCGCCACTGTCGATGTGGGTGTTTGTGTCAAGGGCACGACTATCCTTCTTGTTGATCTAGAGAGGCTAGAGACATAGGTTGTTTCCACAGCTGTGCTACGGGTCTTGGGAAGCCAAGCATTCCACCACATCACTAGAGGGAAGATGATGTTACTTGAGAGTGTTTTGGCTAGGACCTACTATGGGTGGGCCCAAATGACGTTGTCATTGGTGAAATGATAGTTGAGTCTTTGTAGCAGATAGGTCAATCATGACTGTGCTTTTGGTACAATACTGTGTGCGTTCTTCTTTGAGAAGATACCCACTATCCGTCCTCATGTACAAATCTAAGATGGGGGCCCACAGGAGCCCAGGATGCGTCACTGGGGGCATTTATTGTAGAGAGGAGGAGGAGGGAGAGTCAGACGAGTGTTCCAACCAAATTTTTTTGCACACTTGGACCAGATGCCCCTTTACATTGATGACTACCCTTATAGTGGGATGAACTACCAGGGGGATCTTGACTTGCCACTTCTGGTCGGGCGAGCATGGGGACTAGACGGTGAGTGTTAATTTGCCATGTTTTATGGTGCATTTTATATTTTAATCACATGCATATGGTATTGTTTGGTCAATTTAGTGTTTTCTAAATTGCTATATAAATTGTCAATCCGGGAGTTGTAAACTGTTGAAGTGAAGTGCACTATCTATGCAAGATAACCATTTTCTTATTTCTTTGTCGTTTTTAGTTTTTGGTTTGTTTTTGGATTTATCTTCTTGTTGATTCCCTAATGTGAGATGGTGATTCTAGTAATCAAGTATGAACAAATGTATTCAATGAATAATTTCCAAACTTCATAGTGTTCTAAAAGGTATTCAAACTTTACAATGATGAAATCAAGATGTGCCTAGATTCTAATTAACAAATAGTGAACTATGACTATGGAACCCAGTATCCTTGCTGATGTTATAAATAAGAGAAAAGACTGAACTCAAAGCAAATTAAAGACTGAAAGAAGTAAACTAATCATATCACATCAACTTATTTTTGACCCCTCACCATTTGACTCGCTCTGGCTATAGGAAGTAGTTATACACAAATTGAATGATTTGATATCTAAATTGCATGAAATAAAACTAAGATTAAGCTACACATTCACTCTACAATCCCTCATCATTTGGTAACTGAAGAATGATATGAATAGTCTAATCACTAACTTGCAGAAAATGAAATGAACAAAGCAAAACTAAGAAATAAGCAATGTTGGAATTAAAACCAATAAAACAAATCAACAGTAGGACAAGATAATCCCATTATGTCATTAGTCATCAAAATATGTACTGCACGGGCTTCCTATTAGAACCTGAATGCAAACACTGATCAGTTGAAAATCAAATAAAAGCATAAAAGGGACTTATGAATAGCAAATGACATAAACCATGAGCAAGTTAATATATACAACAAGTATCTATGGTATCAAGAGCGTAAAATGTAGAAAAACATAAAACTATACATTAGCTATAGGACCTTGGTGTACAGGGGCCCTCTGCACCCTCGATCAATCAGAACCAATCACGAAATTGAACGCAAAATCAATGTCTTCTCATATATTGCAAAGAAGTTATGAAATAGAGACTAAGTCTCGGCTCAAAGGCTCTTACAACAGTCAAGTTTACACACAACAACTAACTAGCTATATGCATATGAATATGCGTTATTTATAGCAGAAAATACATAACAAAATAATACGGCCTGCACTGGTAGCCAAGCACGTAAATGACAAAATCCGGAATTATAGCAGCATGGTGGCCGTGGACAGTAAATCCAAGAGATGGTTTGTTGGATTTGGTCGATGAGGAGTCCCTAGGTGTTAATACACCTCCTAAAACTCAGGACCTTGCCACGCAATCCTCCTCATGCTAAAAACAGAGCTGTGCCACTGCTTAACTCCTTGTGTTGACCATCGTTTGACCGGCCTTGACCACGGGCTTCTATGGATGATTTGGCTGAACCAAGGGGACACATTCCATGTCCACGTCCTTTATGGCTTGCCCATGTGGCTAAGTTCTTCAATGGACACCTGTAGCATACAGTTTAACAAAAAGGCTGCGGAAACTGATTTTGGCTGCGGAAAGTGGCAAATTCCGCAGCTGGTTGAACAAAAATCTAAACCAAATAGCAGTCACAAAACATAGTTAGGAAACCATTTATATACTCATTTTAAACTATTATGCAGTGATTTGATAGCTTAAAGGTTCAGGTAACTGGAGAAAAAGGCTAAAAAGGGATGTAGGGAAGGTGTAAGTTTGGGACTCAACATACCCCCACGGTGAAGGTGTTGCATATCCTCATGCAACCAAAATTTAGTCATCTCCCTTTAGTCTATGTATTATGAAGCCTCTGCTAATACATCCAGTCCTCTCCTCTTCTTTCTTGGTGCTACCACCATCCTGGGTTTCCTTATCAAACATCTGAACTTGAGATTGATTAATTCCCTGCTCAACTTTCGGCACTTCTTCTTTAGTTTCTTGTTCTTCTTTTGCCACAAACCCATATGTAACATGGTATTATCATGAATAATTTTGTCCACTTTTCTTTGCTCTTTTAATGCCTCGTTTTCTTGTTTGATGTGCCTGTTTAAAACTTCCAATTCAAACACTTCTCGTTTCAAAGCTTGAACATGTGCATCTTGTGTCATGTGAGGAAGAATGGATGGTGTGCTCGGGCCTGCAGCTATCTTCTCTAAAGATTCGAGGTAGTCATATACCTCTTGCTGTTTTGGATCAATTTCAGGTGTCTTCCTCGGGCTGGCTTCAAAGTTTTGTTGAGGAGGAGGATTGTCTTCTAGTTCTAGCCGAGAAGGGCTTTCATCAACATCAGAAGGGCTGGCTTCAATATCAGGCAGAGGATGAGGTGGACTGTGGCCCGCTTGAGGTTTCTTAGGTGTTTCCCCACCCAAGTCAATGAAGTGGGTTCCTTTTACTTGTGTTCTCCTCCACTTTCCTTTGAGTCTGCTGCTCCTTCTTAAGTACTGTGGGCTAGTACTTTCCTCTTCCATAATTTGTTTCCCTTTTTCTTCCTTCTTAGCTGTGGCAGCTTGTTTTTGGAGATGCACTAGTCTCTTTGATAACACTTGATAATCTTCCTCTATAGATGGTTCTGGTGATTGATAAAAATCTTGTAAGTTCCTCTTTCCCTTCAACTTTCTTTGCCTTTTGTCCTTAATTCTTTCCTCCTTTTATTTTTGAACCGTTTATTTAGCTTTATCAATAGGAGAGTCTTGGATTATGACACTTTTTCCTTTACTCCTACTCTTTCTCGATGCCTTTGGTGTACTGCTTCCCGGGGCTTCAAATTGTTCTTGAAAATAGTTTCTCACTAGAAACCGCTCCCAAGTATCTTTGTTTCTTTTCAACTGGTCTTCAACTAGAATCCTCACTAATCCATGATGATACAAATGAGGCTCTATATCTCCTATGTTCTTTTCGACTGTATTACTCATATTTTTCAAACTCAATAGTAAGAAATAGCGCAAATTAAGAGCTTGTTTTTCTAGAAATTTCATCAAGAGCCTAGTGTGATACATGTACATCGTACCAAACCGGCCTTCACAAGTAATAAATTTTTGAATGATTAATAGTAGGCCTGCCCATTCTTCTTTCAGTGCATTAACAGGAATCCCTCGTGTAAATACAGTAACATCCATACCTGGGTTACGCAATATGACTCTCCATGCTTTCTCATCCAGACTTTTGTTCTTAAACCAATGCTCACCTTCCCAGGGAAAATCTGTAGCTGCAGCAATTGAGGCTTCAATGACCGTGAATTTCAGGTCTCCAATCTCTACCACCTGGTCATTGAAAGACCTTGCAAAGGCTTTCATGACCTCCTTATTATGGCCTTTGAATTTATGGATGAAACGAAGCCATTTGGCTTTCTTCAGCAATTCCTTTGCCTGAGGGTACCCTTCTAAAAATTTAAGCCCTTCTGGCTCTGCCCTCAGTAGCCGTCCCATCTTCCTTTGCTAAAAATTCTTCTCTGAAATTCAACTGAGTATTGTATGAGGGTTTTATTAGAGGTAAGACGGTTCTGTTTGTGGAAGAACGATGGTCGAAATGGAAAATGGATACGGGAATTGGGATGTTCAGGAGTTGTAAGCGGAACAGGGGATAAGCAGCTGAGATACAATGGAGGCATATGCTAATGAAGTGCAGCTTAACACAAGTGAAATGGCATCAGAATTTTGAATTAAATAGCTGCGTGAGACGTTACAGTTTGATAAAATGACTACACAAAGTACAGTGGAGAGGAGCCGTATCCACATAGGTCACGTCTCATGAATATAAGTGGAGTGCGGGAGTGTAGTTCATCTATGAGTTGAACCCGAAAAATAATCATGAGACCGTTTAGGGAGTAAATGTATGATTTATGGAGTGAGGTCGTGGAATGGTAGTGGAACTATCGTAATAATCATTGCACATAGTGAGCTTTAATGGTTCAATAACTATGCAAATTTGTGCCTTTAATTTCTATTTGAAATAAATTTTTGACCATACCTTTAGAATCCTTGTCTTTGTTGTCCAGTAGCCCTGACTCAATTGCTCCCTGTTGATGTATATAGATGCTCCATATCCATGTCTTCATGCTTGGTCATACCTGCATTTTTATTTTATTGCACTAACACCTTGACTGTAATTTTGAAAAACAGAGTGGTGGCTGCGAAAACTTCTTCTGGCTGCGGAAACTGATTCCAGCTGCGGAAACTTGGCACAACAACCACTTAGCTAAACAAAGATAGTTAGACAATAACTATCTGAATGGAAATGATCATGGAGATAAAAAAAAAAATTATTGATGGAATGAAATGGATGAGATGGAGTGAAATGAAGTGAGTGGAGTGAAAATGGAAATGAAATGAAGTGAGTGGAGTGAAAAATGGAAATGATAAAGAAAGGAATATTTTTTTTTTTTGGAAAATATAGAGTGTCAGGTGTCCCTGATTTTCACTCTACATTTTGTGTATAAGACTGTCAATCAGAGATTGGTTTTTAGGCTTATACAACTTTATTTTTTTTTCTCTCTTTTTTTTTTTTTTATTATAACAGAAAGGAACAAAGGCTAGGTTGGTGGGGAAGAAGGATTCTTCTTCACCAACCTTATTGTAGAATTCTCTCGAAACATTTTGACAAATTCTTCTTTTGAGAGTGGCTTATGATAAATATTTAATCTATGGCCATTCACAATAAGAGGAGTTTGAAATTCATCAATGGTCTTGATTCTTACCACTCCATTGTTAAAGACTTTGTCGATCTCATATGGCCCAAGCCAATGAGTCTAAAATTTTCCTTTGAAGTCTTTAAACTTCGAATCAAATAGTAGTGCCCAATCTCTCTCTTGAAACTTTTTCTCTTTGATATATATGTCATGCCACTTAGCTCTTTGTGTTGAACTAGATCAGTTCTTAGAATTGCTTCTTGTCTAATCTCATCTAGTTCATTCAACTGCTCCATTCTGTGTTTTTGGGCTTCTGATAGGTCCATCCCCAATTGAACTGCCATCTTGAAAGTTTTAACTTGAAATTCGATGGAGAGCAGGACTTCTTTCCCATAAACAAGTTCACAAGGAGAATGTCCTGTTGTAATCCTCTATGTAGTTCTGTAGGCCCATAAGGCTTCAGGAAGCCTTTCAGCCCAATCTCTTCTATGTAGATGAACAATCTTGGTGATTATACTTTCAATGACTTTGTTTGTAGACTCCACTTGGCCATTTTCTTGCGGATGGTAAGGAGTAAATTTCCTGTGCTTGATCTTGTATTCTTCCATCAGCTTCTCCATCATGTTGGATGTAAATTGACTTCCCTGATCTGTCACAATTTCTCTTGGGACACCAAAGCGAGTAAAAATATCCTCATAAAGAAAGTTAACAACTAAATTTTCAGTAGCAAAAAGTAATGCTTTGGCTTCTATCCATTTAGTGACATAATCAGTGCATACCAATATATACTTCTTTTGCTTAGATGGTGGATTAATGGGTCCAATGAAATCTAAAGCCCATTTTTCAAAGGGTTCAATGAGTACCTGAGGTTGTAATGGCATTTCATTTTAAAGAGTCAGTTTCCCTACTCTTTGGCAGCTGTCACACCTTTTGACATATTCTTTTGTGTCCTTGAAAAGGGAAGGCCAATAATATCATAAAGAAAGGATTTTATAGGCCGTCCTTTTGTCAGCAAAGTGTCCACCGCATGGTTCATCATGACATGCCTTGAGGATGTCAGGCATTTCATCTTCCCGAACACATCTTCTGATCACACAATCTGGCCCTGTTTTAAACAATTCATTAGAAATCCATGAATATTTTGAACTCTCCTGAACAATTTTTCTTTTTTCACCAGGAAATAGATGTGGAGACAGTTTCCCTATAAGCAAATAGTTAGCAATATCTGCATACCAAGGAGTCTTAGTAGTTACTGCAAACAAATATTCATCTGGAAACTTATCCTCTACAGGAGAATCTTCTTTAGTATTTTGGATCCTAGATAAGAAATCAGCTACTGTATTTTTTTTTCCTGGCCTATCCAACACAGTAATATTGAATTCTTGTAAAAGTAAGAGCCATCTTGTAACTCTGCCATTAGTAACAGGTTTATTCATTAGATATCTAATCGTAGAATGATTAGTATGGACAAAAGTTTCATATCCTGTTATATAATGTCTAAATTTATTGATTGCATGAACAACAGCTAGAAACTCTTTTTTAGTCACAGTATAGTTCAACTCAGTGGGAGTCAAATTTTTACTGGTATTGTAAATGGCATAAGGAACTAAATCCTTTTGACCCAACATAGCTCCTAGAGCTGTATCTAAAGCATCTGTAGAAATATGGAAAGGAAGTTTCCAATTTGGCCCTCTCAAAATGGGTGCTTCAGATATTCTTTGTTTTCAAAGTTTCAAATGTTGATTGGCAATCAGGACCCCATTTGAATTCATAGTCTTTTGTAAGAAGTTTGAAGAGTGGAGATGCTATTTTGGTGAAGTTTTCTATAAATCTTATATAATATCCAGTAAATCCCAAAAAACTTCTAACATCTTTTTGACAATTTGGAATAGGTAACTTGGAGATGACTTCAACTTTTGATCTATCAACTTTAATCTCATCCCCTGAAATATGATGTCCTAAAACAATACCTTTAGTAAACATCATAAAGCATTTTTCATGGCTTAATGAAAGGTTTGTTTCTTTACAT
>APFE031737230.1:34476-130556 GCA_000404065.3 Pinus taeda
TCTGGCTATAGGAGGTAACTGAAGAATGATATGAATAGTCTAATATCTATCTTGCAGAAAAGTAAATGAACAAAGCAAAACTAAAGAAATAAGTAGTGCTGGAATTAGAACCAATAAAAAAAATCAGCAGTAGGACAAGATAATTCCATCATGTCATTAGTCATCAAAAACTATATGTACTGCCCAGGCTTCCTATTAGAACCTGAAATGCAAACATTGATCAGTTGACAACCAATTAAAAGCATAAAAGAAGTTATGGACAAGAAATAACATAAATACCATGAGCAAGTTAATATATACAACAAATATCTATGGTATCAAGAGCGTAAAATGAAGAAAAACATAAAGCTATACATCAACTACAGGACCTTGGTGTACAGGGGCCATCTGCAACCTCAGCCAATCAGTAACAATCACGGATTTGGACTCAAAATCAGTGTCTTCTCATATATTGCAATGCAGTCATAAAATAGAAACTAAGTCTCGGCTCGATGGCTCGTACAAACAGTGAAGATTACACAACAGTAGCTAGCTTATACGCATACGAAGATGCGTTATTTATAGCAGAAAATACATAACTAATTCACAAGGTCTGCACTGGTAGCCAGACACGTAAAAGACCACAATCGGAAATTTAGCAGCATGGTAGCCATGGGAAGTAAATCCAAGGAGGTGGTTTGTTGGATTCGGTCCACGAGCAGTCCCTAGGTGTTATCACACCTCCTAAAACTCAAGACCTTGCCACGCAATCCTCCTCGTGATGAAAACAGAGTCGTGCCACCACTAAACTCCTTGTGTTGACCACCGTTTGACCGGCCTTGATCGCAGGCTTCTGTGGATGATTTGGCTGAACCAAGGGGACACGTTCCATGTCCACGTCCTTTGTATCTTGCCCATGTGGCTGAGTTCTTCAATAGACACCTGTAGCATAGAGTTTAACAAAAAGGCTGCGGAAACTGATTCTGGCTGCGGAAAGTGACAGATTCCACAGCTGGTTGGACAAAAATCTAAATCAAACAGCAATCACAAAACATAGTTAGGAAACCATTTATATGCTCATTTTAAACTCATATGCAATGATTTGATAGCTTGGAGGTTCAGGTAACTGGAGAAAAAGGCTAAAAAGGAATGTAGGGAAGATGTAAGTTTGGGACTCAACAAGTGGCCATCTCGATTACAAAACTGGCAATGTCTATCAGTCTTCTTCCCTTTGTTTTTATTTACCTTATCATTTTATTGAAATGATTTTTCATTTTGAGACTGAAATTTCTTAGGACCCTTGTTTGGTTTAGGACCATTCTTTTTAGGATACTGCTTCTTAGGATTCTTTGAATTTGGTTGTTGCTGGGTGACTAAGGCTCTCTTAGAAGAGTTTCCAAGATTAAGAAGACCAGAATATAAGAGCTTTTCTTGTTCTCTTATTAAAGAATCAAAAAAGGCATCAAAAGAGGGGGACTTGTAGTCTTGTCCTTAAGAAATAAACGCTTCTCTAGTAGAATGGAAGGTGGAAACAAACATAGAGTAGGCTGGTCCCAACTTAATAAGAATGGAATAGATAAGACTACCATCTTATTTATTAACTTTAATACCTTCCAAGAGAAGTCTAAGGGTCTTGAACTTGGACAAAAAATCTTCATTGGAAGAAAAATTATTGGGGTCCAATGTAAGAAACTCATTTTCGAGTTGATGGGCTCTAATTTCATTTTTAATTCCAAAAACTTTAGTGAGCTATTTCATTGCTTCATTAGGAGTATCAAGTTTTGCGATACAGAATCTAAGGTCTGGAGAAATAGACATCCCTATCAACCCACATGCTTGATTTTGCCTATTTTCCCATTTGGCTGCCTTATTTTCATCTTGAGGTTTGGTTTCTTGGCTTGAGGCTATTCTGTAAAGATTTTTACTTCTAAGTAAATCCACAATGTAGGACCACCATTGGAAGTAGTTGTTGCTGTCAAGAATAACTTGGAAATAACTTTCCATTTTAATAGGAACTTAAGCTGTAGATGCTTAAACTAAGTGTTCCAATGGAAAGATCTCAAAAAGTTAGGCTGATTAAAAAAAACAACTCTGAAAACAGCTTCCGGATGAAGAAGTTATGGCTTTTTGAAGAAAAGTTGTTGAAGATGCCGACGAAGTGCATGAATGTGCAGAAATGAATGCAAATTTTATATTTAAAAAAATCCCCCCTCACCTCCTTTCCAAACTTAATCTAATTAGCTCACCTAAAAAAAAAAACACTTTATGTGACTCATATTTATAAATAAGTGAAAGTCACTTTTACAATGGTACTTTATGAGCTACCCACTAAATTGTAACTTAAATAAAATATAAAGAGACTTTAGAATTATAAGTGACTCACTTTTTATAATGGTGAGAACACTTTTACATAAAGTAACTTTAAAACATAAGTTACATGTGCTTTTTGAAAAAAGTAACTCAACAAAAAGAAAGACTTGAACTCAATACCTCTATTCTCATAAAGTAACTTTGGACCAAGTGAGCTAGTTTAAAAGGTTAGTAATATTTGGAAAAGAGGAAGGTTTTTTTTTTTTAGTCAGTGAAGCTTTGGGGTGCGTGCTTACTTGAAAAAACTCTTTTTTGCCTACAAAACAAAAACCACAAAACCCAACACGGACATACAAAAAAAAACAAACCTTACGGCTTGAAGTTAGCTTTAGCCAAAAACTAAATATTTTCCTCAATGTTTCTGATTTTCTAAGATCACACTAAGACACGACAGAAAAGAGCATACCCATGAGAAAAATCCTTCATTTCCGTTTCTTATTTGCCCAGATCACACAGAGTCGCAGGGCAAAGAGCATACACATAAATTAAAGATATAGATTCAGTCATTAAAAACATAGAGCTAAATAAATCGAAATAAACAGAGAGATAAATAGTTAGAACTGCAAATAAAGACTGTATACTTCTAGACCTTAAAAATGATGTAGCTAGGGCTACCATAAACCTTTTTGCATGAAACGAAACGGGTTCTTGGAACAGATGCTCCTAACACAATAGAGCAGCCCTCTCGGCCCAAATGCAGTAAGAAACAATAGATCTAGGAAATGACAGTCGGATGCAGTTGTACCGGCTTCAGATTTGGATCACCTATTATCACTCCAAAATTTCCTTTGAAAAATTATAAAAATAAGGAAATAATAGAGGTAACCACAAACCACTTTTGGAGATCAGGACCTAGCCTTCCTGATGCTCAAAGAGGGCTCTTTCTGTATGTTTTAACTTTGTTTTAGTTAATAAATTAGTTATGGATGCACTTGGGTTTTGTTTTGAAATTGGGTGGTGGGATCACTTACTTAGATGAACAAAGGTTTTCTTTTACCATTGGGCTATGGAGTCAATATTAGACAAACTGGACTAGATCAAGCTTTAAAAGACAGTGTCTACAGGGTAAGATAGGTGAGTTTTTGTAGATCTCAAAGACTGAATGGTGAAGTGGCTTCTAATTAGATTCGGGGAGTAATTAAGGGTTCCCTAGGCCAAATTATGGAAGGAATGAAAGAAGTCAACTGGGATGGGAGAGAAATTAAGGGTTCTCAGATTCGGGTATCAGAGGAAAACATACAAGCTGACTAATTGTGGCAAAAAATAGTGTACTTAAACAAATTCTGAGTGATATTTCTAGTTAATACATTCAAATTTGGAATTACAATTAAGTTTATGAAAACATAAGAAGGTAACAAATCACATAAAGAAGATACTTCACTGCAAATAGCTCATCTCATGAATCCTGCAGTTCAATGCTTTTATTACTTGCTCTAGTCTGTTGACTTAAAATTGGTACAATCATCCTTAGGTTCAAGATCAAAATCACTTTACAAATGTATAATAATCCACCCCAAATACTTCGAAATATGAAGTATTTATACAAAAGGAATTTACAAAATATTTCAAACTGCTTTGAGAATTAATCTAGGAAAAAAGAAATATCTTCATGCAAGAAGATATAGACAACTTTTTAACTGCTGCTTGTTGTCCCTTTTATTTAGGTTTTGTTGGTTGTACTCTTCGATCTTTTTCCCATTAAGTTGCTAGGTTGTTTGGTCTTCACGCTGGATGTTATGATTTACTTTAACATTTCATCTGATACTCTTTCATCTGATACACTTTGACTCTGCTGACTTGTCAATACCCTTTTACCATGCTCTTTTAATTTTTATTGTACACTTATATTTTTACTGTGTATTTACTACAATAAATCATTCAATTTTTCCCATGTCCCCTCATCTGGTAGTTGGATATTGAGCATCTTCCTATATATTTCATCTGCCTCTGTGTATTTGGCAAAAGTAGGCTTATTGATAAACATGTGTTTTACCTCATGCTGGAGGTAAAACAAGTTTTCAAAAGTTTTATACAATACTTTGCCTGTTGGTAAGCCCTTCATAGATGAACTGGGTACCTGTTCTCTGGCCACTTCCCTGATCTTCTTATTGTAATTCTCATGTGTCATTAATTTATCATTTATAACTAAGAGATTAGGTAATCTCTTTTCCTTCAAAAGTTTGAGCTTAACCATGAACCTGTCAATGGTTAGTTGCATGGTTTGACACTTATCTTCTAAGTTCAACATCAAATTTCTCTTAGTGAGGACTCTTCTAACTTCCAAAATTGTACTTGTTATGTCAGGTATCTCTAGTTCTTGCAGCTCATACTTATTCTTGGAGCTGAGGAAATGAATGATCCTTGCAGCTTCCTCTGGCATATCTCCAAGTTCTTCTTTGACTTTCTGAATGGCCTCTGTAGCCTGATTTATCAAATCAGTTTGTTCAAAAATAATCTGGATGGATGGCCAAATATCATTGACAAAGTCAATGATATTGACCCATAGTAGATCCTTATCCTTACTTATAGGTTCACACAGTGTCAATTCTTTCTCCGGGGTTTTGATTCTTTTTGTCATCCTTGTGGCCTTTTGCTGTTCTTCTTTCTACATGATTTGGGCCAATCTGTAATCTGTCTCCAGGCTGGTGACTTTCTCCTCAAGTCTGTTCATTTCAGTGCTCTGAATGGACATTTCTTCCATTGCTTTGACCAACCTGTTTGCTTCATCACCTGTGGACCCTGTTGTTAATGTAGTCGGTGTAGATGCAAGTAGTGCAGTGGCCATTGGAGCAGTGAGAGCTAATGATGTTGCCAAAGTAAAAGGTATAGTAGTGGTAAATGTTGGAATGACAGTTGTAGGAGCATTATCAGTAGTAGCTTGTTTGAGCTGAATCAAGATATCCAACTCTTTCTCCATCTCCTTCAACTGATCATTCAACTGTAGCACTAAGTCCATCATTTCCTCATCATTGGTCTGGTTTTGCAGAACTTCCTTTGTCTATGGGTGCTGTAAATGAAGCAACTTGAGCTGTTTCTTGAGGGCTGCTATATCCTCATTCTTCTTCTTGATCAGTTGTTCAACAACCTTAATATCCTTTGGGTCATGACCAAGTTCAATGACCAAGTCCTCCATTGACTTTATCCTGGTGTCTTTGGCCTGTGAGGAGGCCTTCTCCAATTTGTATTGAGTTGTCACATTATCCAATGAATCTTGCAGTTTGTAATTAGTCATGGATTTTGCTGTGAGGGTGGAGTAATTCATTTCTCTAGCCTGATTGTGGAACTCTATCTGGTCAATGGGATGAACATCTCTGGCCAACACCTCAAAATTTGTGTTCTTGTAGTCTGCTAGGGTCTTTGGTTGTTGTACAGTGGGTTGCAAAATTGATACCTACATTTTTCCTTCTTTGATGTCAAAGGCTGACATCAATCTATTCTAGTTTGGTGGTGTAAGCTTGAGATATTTGGCATATGTATCTGCCTTCAGCCTTTCATTTCTCAGCTTTATCTCTTTGAATCTTTCTTTGATATCCTTTTCCTTGTCAGCTGGCCTGACAAAGGAAGAAACATCCACACTCTGTTGTCTCTCTATCATCTGTGTGTTGGAGGTTGATGGCTGCTATGTTTCACTTGATGCATTTTTTTCAGTGGTTTCTTTACTTCTTTGCCCCATTGCCTCAGTGTTAATTATTTCATCTGATGCAATGTTCTCCTCCTTTTCAGACACAAGATTCAACTTGGGCCTTTTATTTAACTTAAACAACTCATCTAAAGTCTCCATGGAAAAGCTTGATGCCTCCTCCCTGTTCCTCTTAGGCTTCTTCTCCTCATTAGCTGGGGTTTGTATGACAGGAGGAATTTTCATTGGTTCTCCTAACCCTGGAACCTTGCAGGAAAGAGCTCTGGTCAAATTTATTTTCTAGATCAATCAATGTGTTCTCAACATCCACAACTGTGTTGTCCATGTCAATCAATGTGTTCTCCACCCACTCAAATTTGTTAGCATACTGTTCAATGTCAGGTCTTGGGTGGTGGATGTAAGGTCCCAACTTGACCTTGAGTCTGAGCTTGTTTATAACCCCATGAGGTTCATAATGTCATATGAAACTGTTTTTGAACTTCATCTGTTGAAGTAAACTGTCGGCCTCTAGTCCAACCTCTCTATTGTTGCATATGAATGGGCCCAACTAGTTTTTCATCTTGAATTGTGTTTTCTTCTTAGCAGAAAGAAAGTGGACCTCATTTGAGTTGATGATTTGTTTGAAGTACTCAAGGGAAAATATCCTCATGGGGAGGTATTTGGGAAACTTATAGGGGGCTAGCTCACAACCATAAATTCTGATCTCAGTGTGGTTTAGGTACAAGTACCAATCTCCCACCTTGCTGTTCTTTGCCAATTGTAGCACTTTCTTGATGTCTTGGCTGATTCTAGGTAGAGTGTTAGAAGTCAGCATGTTCATGACTGGGTATACAAAAGATTCTATGAAGTCTTTGTAGGTAAATGCTGTGGAAAACTTCTAGACCAAGGGTGTCCAGTAGACCATTGATATCTCCTTTCCCTTGGTATCTAGCTTTTGAATGCTTATAAGGAACTTGTCTATCTGGTAATACAAGAATATATAAAACAACACTGAAGAGTATTTGAAAACTCTTTCAGTGGGCAGTCTGATGAATTGTTCATTTCTGTCTGCAATTAACTGAGCATAATCATACATAATAGCAGGAGGCTTGCCTGGAGTGAAAATGGACAAGAAGGTCAGGATGACTTCATTCACATGCTCATCTGTTGTGTATCCTAGGATGCATGAGAGCGTGGTGATTATGTGCCTGAAAGTCTCTGAAAAAATGGTGGCAACATAGGGTGGAGTATCTTTAGGAGTATGGCACTCTTTAATGATGAAATTCTGGAAAATTCGCTTGATTTTGACTGGGTCTAGTGTGATGTATAGGTCCAACAGGTTTCCAATGGACAAAGGGGTCATGTTAGGGTTATGCTGGATTTGTAGCATCTGGTTGATAGAATCTAGTGTAATGGTGAAAAGCAAATCCTAGTCTGGGGAAACAACAACCCTTTGGCTTGGGATATAGTAGGCATGGCAAAAATGTACAATATCAGGGAATGGGTGAACTTATGGGAATGTGTACTTGGGCAAATTGGATTCCCAAAGGTGAATGTCATCTACATGGTTTAGGAACCTATCCTTATTCCAGCAGTGGATTTGCAGAAGGTAGGCTGGAGTTGCAGTGTCCTTAATTTGGAAATCGCTATCTACTAGGGCCAAATGGTCAATGTCCAGGTGAGGGGTTGTTACAGGTCTGACATCCAGAGAGGTCTGGGCAACCATATTTGTGATAAAATGTGGGAATTGGGCTTATACTGCTTGTGGAAATGAAGTCTTGATGACTTTGGTTTAGGGATAGGGTAATGGTAATTTGCAGGATAGGGGTTTTGGTATATGGGAGGGGAATACTCTCAATTCAAGGAAATTTAATTAAATTCAATTACTTTAATGTTTGAATTTACTGTATACTTTTGAATTTGAGAGGGTTGTTTGTGGTTTGTCGTCAAATACCTGGAGTTTGAGTTTCAGGCTGCAAATTGGTTTTGATGGCGGCTGTAGAGGGTTCTGTGGCTTTAGTCACACACTAGAGGGCTGAACTAGACTTCCAGAGCATGTTCAAGAGGTAGTTGGTGGTTGAAATTGGTCACAGAGGCTCAGAGGGCGGAGGGAAGCTTGGAAGCTTTCGCAGTGCAAAATGAGTGAAAAAGGGTGCAAATGGGGGTCTGCGGCCTTTTAACTGGGAATGGTTAGAAATTGGCGCGAGAATAAGTTAATGAACAATGAGCGATTTTGGTGTATGGCAGGGAGGCGATATCGGGAGCCATCACACCGCTTTTAAGCGATGGGTAGTATTTTCTCGAGAGCATGCGACTTAACGCGGTGTCGCCACATAGCCACATGGAGCCTAAGCAATACCGTCCATATTGCATGCTCTCGGGCCGGTAAAGATTGAGAGATAAATGGACGCGATATGGGCGAGGGTCGTTGGATCTGGGGGTGCAAGATCCAATGGCCATCGCATGGCAGAGTTGCACGGCGGGAGATGGGGGCAGATATTAGTGGGACCCAGGGTTAATTACACTTGAGTGTAATTAAGTAATGATTAATTTGATGGGTTAAATGGTAATGGGAAGGTTTTATGTAATGGGGTTAGTTTATAAAAACTTAGAGTAAACGAGTTTATGGGGAAAAAGGTAAATGGCAGAGTTAATAAAGAAAGAGGGAAATAATAGTTAGGATAAAGGGTTTTATGGGTTTTTTGGGGTTTCTAGGGAAATTAATAAAGGGGAAATGATTTTTGCATGGGGAAAAGAGTTTCACACTAGGGAAAAGGGTTTTTTGGGTAGGGAAATGAATTTGGAGGGTAACTTGCTAGGGAATTGTGTGAAACCAAGGGGTAGGGGTCAAAATGAAAGGAAAAGGTATTTTCATAAGCAATGATGGGGTAAAAGGGGAAATTAGTAAGTATTGTAGTGGGGGGTGAGATGGAATGAAGGGGAAGTTAGCCAAATCATCTTATGAGCATCCTTTACTTTGATAATCGCTCCTACACACTGAAACACATGATTAAGCATGATAGATGTGCTTATGCCTCAAATAGCTTGTATTTCTGCAACCTTTCTTCTACTTACCCTAACAATTTTTCTTCACTTTATTGGGTGCACTTAAGCTAGCGGACCCTTTCTTTCCTTTTTCTTTTGAAAAGTAAACTATCTACTTCTAAATTAGATTACTGATGAACTCCTTTTATTTCTCTACCTATCTACTGATATGCCAATATTAAATTGTTTGGCCAAATCTTTATTCTCTAACTATACACATGAAATTCAAAGCATGAAGTAGTCAAGATTAAACAGTTTGATTATCATGGGTTGTGACATTAATGACAAGTTGCACACAATCATTATTTGGACAGTAAAGTAAAAAGTAGTGGCACTTGGACTTGCACACTTTCATGATTTGTTTTTGTTTGGGGTTCATATATTTTCACTTTTTTGATCTTTTCCTATTCTTTTTGTCCTTTGATATTTCTTTTAGGACATACCCTCTTTACATTTTTTAATTTTAATAAGGAAAAAATTTGCAGAAAGAAAAGGTATGTACAATATTACAAGATTTAACCTCAGCCAATTCAAAATTATGAATCCTATTGATATAGGCCTCTGATAGTGGCTCCAAATGGGAATAACATTTCCTGGTGAAATGTCAAGATCTCTAAAGATTAGTAGCCTTTGACTTGTGACTGAAGTTACCTTGTGAACTGTCCTTCTGTGATTTCTGCTTTATTGCTATTTATGACAATGAAACCTTCAAAGCTCAGGGCCTTCTCTCCGGGCTTCAACTTCAAATATCTCCATCCAATCCAAGCTACACTTTGCAATGTTATGTACAATGATGCAAAGTAAAGTGAGCTATTGTTAATCAGTGGAAAAATAATGCTTCAGCATCCTACCATTGACAGGTCCTCCTGGTAGATCTGATTTGTCTATCTCTCTCAAGAAAAAGGCATTGTTTCCCCTGTAAGCATAAATGACATAAGGCCCTTGCCACAAAAAAACAATTTTTCCATGCTTGCCTTTGTCTTCTCTCCTTCAGCCCACTTAATAACTTTATGTCCTATGTAGAAATCATCAACTTTGGTCTTTTTATCAAAAACCTTCTTGATTTTGTCCTGGATGACTTGTGATTTTACATATACTTCTTCTCTAGTCTGCTGTAGGTGTATGGTCTGATTTATTCTTCTCTGAATATCATTTGGTTCCACCTGTAATTCCTGGATGATCTTCATGACTGGTACTCCTAAATATAATGGAAAAAAAACATCCATTCCATATACAAGTTGATAAGCATATGTACCAATTGATTTCTTAGTAGTTAGCCTATCTGCCCATAAGACATTGACTAGCTTTTTGTTCCATGTCTTTTTATTATCTTCCAGTAGTTTCTTAATTATATTGACCAGGCTTTTATTAGATGATTCTGCAAGTCCATTACCTTGAGGGTAATAGGCTGTGGAGTGGCCAAGGGTGATGTGGTATCTGTTTTAGAAGTCTACCAATTTCTTAGATTTAACGGCAACTGCATTATCAGTAATGAGCTTCTAGGGGCATCCAAATCTTGATAGGATATTATTTTCTAGAAATTAGATCATGACAGTGTCTGTGGCTTGTCTGGAAGGAATGGCTTCTATCCATTTCGTGAAGTATTCAGTAGCTTTCATAATCCATTTGTGCTGAGTTGATCAGGCTGGGTGTATTTCTCCAATGAAGTCTAACCCCCATTGTTGAAATGGCATTTCAGTGGAAATTGGTTTAAGAGGCAACGGTAAAGGTTTTCTCTTTCCCTCAAAGATCTGGCATTTATGACAGGAGGTCACATGTTTCTTAACGTCTGCAAACAAAGTGGGCCAGTAGAACCAGCCCTCAGGATTTCGTCAGCGGTACTTTTCCAGTACAAGTGTCCTCCACAATGCCCTACATGAAACTCTTGTCAAATCTTGTCAGCTTCATCTTTTAGTAAACATGTCAAAATATACCACTATTGTCTTTCCAAAACAATGCGTTATCTATAATACAATATCTTAATGACTTCATTTTTAAGAATCTAGCTTTAGCTCTTGTTAAACCAGGAGGAGCTTGTAAGTGTAGTAATACAAATATAATATTTGCATACCAGGGTTAATCAGTAAAAGGTTCATTGATCTGTGGAGTCACCATCTCTTCTTGTTCATCAAGGGCATGAATAAAATTAATATCTAGGGCCTAACAGTTCGATTCAACCATTAGTTTGGCTAAACCTTGGCCTTTGATAAGCTTAGTTGGCTTTATCTCTATGTCATATTCCAATATTGCGGAAATCCATTTGCCTCTTTTCCCTTTAGGCCCATTTTGAGTCAAAATGTCCTTAACTACAAAGTTTGGAAAATAAGCAATAATTTGAGGGTACAGAATGTACACTCTGAAGTATTTGATGGCCTTTACTAAAGCTAATGTTTGTTTTTCCATGATATTGTATTTAAGTGAGGCATATCTTAAGGATTTACTGAAAAATGCTATCGGCTGTTCATATCCTTGGTTGTTTTTTTGCAACAACACTACTGCAATGGTGTGTTCTGAAGCAAAAGAAAAAATATAAAATCCTTGTTAAAATCAGAACTTATCAGGAATGGAGTCTTAGTTAGGACTACCTTGATAGCCTCAAACGATTGTTTGGGATCCACTATCCATTTAAGTGTCGAGTACTTTTTTAGCATGTTATTTAATTCCCTAATTAATATTCGAGATGAATCTCCTAAGAAAATTAATATTACCTCGAAATGACTGTAACTCTCTAATGTTTCTAGGATGGGCAATGGTCAAAATGGCCTCTTTTCTAGTAGGGTCTATCCTAATTGCATCTCTAGATATGATGTGTCCTAACAATTTTCCCTCCTCTAGACCAAAGAGTGTCTTTTTGGGATTTAAAGAAATCCCAAATTTCCTACATTTGTTAAATACTCTTCTTAAGTGATCTAGGTGTTCATTATCAGATTTGGAAAATACAGTAATTTCATCTTGGTATAATACTAAGAAACCATGGATCCCCTTGGCAAAATCTATATCTATAACTCTTTGAAATGTGGCACCTGCGTTCATTAATCCAAAAGGCATCTTCAAATACATGAAGGTACCCCAAGGAGTAGTAAATGCAGTTTTGGCTTGGTCTTCTGGTTGAACCAGAATCTGGTTATAACCAGAAAACCCATCAAGTAAAGAGATTCTGGATGATCCTACTACCCTCTGAAGGATATGATCCATCTTTGGTAGTGGATAATTGTCTTTTAATGAGATCTTGTTTAAATTTCTGAAATCTACACAAAGTCTGATTTCTCCAATCTTTTTCCTAGTAGTAACTAAGTTTGAAATCCAGTTTGAGTATCTAATGGGGACTATTATTTGTGCATCAAACATTCTTTTAACTTATTTCTCTATGGATGGCATAAGAACTGGGTTTATTTTCCTAAGTTTTTGTTTGAAAGGTTTATGACCCTCTTTGAGAGGTATTTTATGTTGGATTATGCTGGTGTCATAAGACTTCAAGTCTTCATAACTCCATGCAAAAACATCCTGGAACTATTTAAACAGATTTATATATTTTACCTTTTCCTCTGGAGGTAAGGATTTTGATATCTTGATGAGTTTTGGTTTATCCTCAATTCCTATATTACACTCTTCTATGCCTACTTTCAGGGGTTCCATTTTCGGCTTTCTAGCTACATCGTTAGAGTCAAACAAGTCTTTTAAGGGGACTAATCCCTTAGGCAAAAAAATGTTTTTAAGATTAAGAATATCAGGATCATCATTGATTATTTCATCTATTTCTACATTTTCTAAACTATCTATTTCTACTTGAGTAAATTTAGTAGGTTAAGCTATTTCTAAAATATCTACATCTATGTCAGTATCTATGTTATTTTCTATGGTACAACCTATATCTATTTTACAGTTTTGAAACTCACCTTCATTGTTCATGAAATCGTAAATCTGGGTATCATGGGAGGAAATCTTCCAATACTTTAAGTTGTCTGGTATGACAGGCCTATGTCTAACTTCTGCAGTGTATTGATGGTTGGATTGAAATGGAAATTTACAAGTATTAGCAAAAGTGGCAAGACTGTGAGCCTGCATATTTTGTTTTCTGGGAATGATAGTAAAGTTTGTTTCCAGGAGGTCTTTAATCAAATCTAGAACAATTTCCCTATATTGACCAAGTCTAGGGTTGTTTACAGAGCATTTACCATTAATCTGTTTAATAATGAGTTATGAGTCTCCAAGTTTGGAAACTCTTTTGGCTCCAAGTTTTCTGACGATTTGTAACCCTAATATTAGGGCTTCATATTCGGCCATGTTATTAGTACACTTGAAGTTCAATCTGAATGCATGTCCCTCAGAATGATTACTCTCCATATTATGGATCCATACTCCTGCACTAGCCCCTAACCTATTTATAGATCCATCAAAGTCTAGCTGCCATAGGGACTTATGAAAGATGTTCTCACTATCAGCTGTTTTGTATTTCAGTTCTTTAGCTGTGATTTGATTATTGTCATTTTCTGCATTGTATAAGATAAAAGATTCCATATCAAAACGCATGGAGTATATAGGAAATTTTTGAGACTTTTGAGCACTACTTACCACGTATTTCATCAATGTCTCTCTATACAAATTCCTCTTTTGGCCAAAAACAGATATGGTGGCATAAGACATATCTAACTGCAAGGATCCTTGAATTTTGCTCCCCATGAGTGAGATAACAACATTCCATATTTAGGAGGGATATCTGCAACTACTATGTCCATTACAATACTTTTAGCTGGGCATTGGACTAGCGTTACACATAAGTCTTTGATCAAACCAAGGCATTTAACTTGGCTAGAGTCAAAAGAAAACAAATCCTTATATGGCCTGGTGATGTCTAGGTTCAGTCTCTCCATAATTACTCTTGGCATCAAGTTATGGGATGCCCCTCAGTCTAACATAGCACTATGCAATATCTTGTCATGTATGTTTAGGCTAATATAGAAAGGAGGAACTCCTTGCTAATGAGTACCATTGGCCTCAGGGCCAAACAATAATTCAAGCTGATCATCATTTAAATTAACAACATCTTCTCCCTCTCCTATGTTTAAAGTTTTAGTTATCTGTGACATATAGGTTTCATTCTTTATTAGTTCGGTCAAAGGAACTAATATCTTCAATTTTTCTATTTCATTTTTTATGCTGAAAGGGAGCTGAGCTTTGTTTGCTTGAACAAGATCTTCCATGACAGATGTAGTTTGTGTATTTTTATCTTTTTGTTCAAAACTAGGCATTTCAGTCTATGTTTCTACAGTTTTGCCTTGATTTCCCCTGTTAGGATTGATTTCAGTGATTGTTTCAGTTTATGTTTCCGTGTCAATGTTAGTGGAGGTTATATCTACAATTTTTTGGTGTAGAAACATCCGACGTTCCCCTAGGGAGGATTTGTAACACTTTGGCAACCTGGGATTTTGTTATCTTTTTATTGCGTGTTTGGATTGATTTTTTAATGGGAGGTTAATTATTCTTTTTACTTCTTAAGCTATATTGTTTATGTACCTCATATATAGCTGACTCATAACCCTGTTTAAAGTCAAAGGACTCACTATATTCTAACTACAATTGTTGCAGCATATACAAGTCTTGTTCTTCTTGGGTAAGAAAAACAATATCTTTATCTTTTATTTCTAGTAAGTTTATTAGGGTGTCATCCTCTTCTTCGTGGCTCTATGAACCCTCAACATAGTTCTCTTGGAAGGGAGGCCTAATGTGCTGATCTGGAATAGGATTGTTTCCAGTTTTTTGGTTCTTGCTAAAGTTAGGGTTTCTTATTGGGGGTGATTGTTGATTCTCCTATTGATTTTTCCTCTCCATATTATCTATTCTAGCCATTATTCTTTCTATGCTTTTAGCTAAATTATCTACTTTTCCATCCGAAGTGGAAGTTTCCTCTTTAAATACAACTCCCTTTTCATTTTCCATTCGGGCTTTCTTGGCTAATAAGTTGGCCTCTACACTGACAACATTGCTTTGCATTTGTTCTAATGTTAAAGGGTTTCTTTCCCTTAATTGGTATGACATGTCAGTGTCAAAACCATAAGGGAATTTAATTAATGCTAGGTCAGGTGGAGGCTTAATATTGGCTAGGATTGCATTGTATATGCTATTGAACCTAGTGCAATAATCTTGGACTGACTCATTAGGAGCTCTTCTAATTTTGTCATACTCAAAAAGTATTTGCAGGGGGTTTTTCTTTATCTCCCATCTATCAATGAATATTCTATGAAAATTAGCTAAGTATGCAATATGATTTGCAAGTAAGGCTTTAAACCATTTCTTTACATCCCCAGTTAAAGTTTGGGTAAACAACCTCATCTAGACATCTACTTCATCTATCTCATGCAACTCAAAAAAGTTAGTCATCTTGTTTACATGCCGTTGGGCAGTGTACTGACCAATAGCATCGAAGAAGAAGATTTTTCTCTGATAATCTTGGGGCATGGCATTGAGTTGTGTAGCTAAAACCAGAGGTGCATATCGGTTGGCCATAGCTGTGATTCTGGCTTCACTAGGGGGTAAAGTTGTGGTGCTTGAGGAAGTACCTGAACTGGATGGAGATGAACTAGATGGTGGTGAGGATGGTCGATTAATAACTGGTTTAGGTGATTGGACTATGGTAGATACTATAGGTGAGGTTGTGGTAAAAGAAGGTGTATTTACAGTAAGTGAAGTTTGTGCAGAAACTTTAGGGGCAACAATAGTGAAGGCAGCTAGCTCAACAGATTGTTGAAGGTAAGCCTCACCTATATTGCTTATCAATGTAGAGGCCTAAGCTTCAAACTTATCAAAAGTTTCGATGACAAATTTATCTGAATCTGAATGGATTATCCTTTTTGATTCAACGAGTTGAACAAACTCAAGGTCTAACATTGTTTCATGGATGGAATTATTAGATTTAAATCTAAATAATGAGAGTTCAAATGAAAAATCAAAAGGGATTTCCTCTAAAGTTGACAACTCCTCAGGGAGTGAATTGGCTCTAACTAATTGGCTACTACTGGCCTGAGTTTCTGATGTTTTGAGTTTTCTTAAAATTCTCTCTAGGTCATCAACTATAGTTGCAGGGTTTGGATCCGGATTGGCCCTAGTATAGTGAATCTTATCAGGAGACATAATTTTAACTTTTTAAACTGTTTTTAATGTATTTTTCAAGAAATTTCCAGAAAATGACCTTAAGGGGCTTAAGATAGAATTTAAGGTTTCGTTAAAGCTTTATGAAAATTAGGATCGAAGTCCCTAGTATAGTCGCCAATGATGTTATCACTCCAAAATTTCCTTTGAAAAATTAGCAAAAGAAGTAATAATAGAGGTAACCACAAACCACTTTTGGAGATCAAGACCTAGCCTTCCTGATGCACAGAGAGGGCTCTCTCTCTATGTTTTAGCTTTGATTTAGTTAATAAATTTTAGGCTAGTTATGGTTGCACTTGGGTTTTGTTTTGAAATTGGGTGGTGGGAACAATTAGATGAACAACGGTTTGCTTTTACCATTGGGCTATGGAGTCAATATCAGACAAACTGGACTGGAGCAAGCTTTAAAAGACAATTTCTACAGGGAAGTTAGGTGAGTTTTTTCAGATCTCAAAGGTTGAATGGTGAAGTGGATTATAATCGGATCCGGGGAGCAATTAAGGGTTCCCTAGGCTGGATTATCGAAGGAATGAAATAGGTCAATCGAGATGGGAGAGCAGTTAAGGGTTCTCAGATCCAGGTATCAGAGGAAAACATATAAATGAATAACTGTGTCAAAACAGAGTGTACTTAAACAAATTTTGAGTGATATTTCCAGTTAATACATTCAAATTTGGAATTACAATTAAGTTTATGAAAACATAAGAAGGTAACAAATCACATAAAGAAGATACTTCACTGCAAATAGCTCATCTCATGAAGCCTGCAGTTCAATGATTTTTTACTTGCTCCAGTCTGTTGATTTGAAATTGGTACAATCACCCTTAGGTTCAAGATCAAAATCACTCTACAAATGTATAATAATCCACCCCAAATACTTTGAACTATGAAGTATTTATACAAAAGGAATTTACAAAATATTTCAAACTGCTTTGAGAATTAATCTAGGAAAAAAAGAAATATCTTCATGCAAGAAGATAGAGATAATTTTTTAACTACTGCTTGTTGTCCCTGTTATTTAGGTTCTACTGGCTGTACTCTTTGATCTTTTTTCCATTAAGTTGCTAGGTTGTTTGGTCTTCACACTGGATGTTCTTATTTACTTTAACCTTTCATCCGATACTCTTTCATTTGATACACTTTGACTTTGCAAACCTGTCAATACCCTTTTACCATGCTCTTTTACTTTTTACTGTACACTTATATTTTTACTGTGTATTTACTACAGTAAATCATTCAGTTTCTCCCATGTCCCCTCATATGGTAATTGGATAGTGAGCATCTTCATGTATATTTCATCTGCCTCTGTGTATTTGGAAAAAGTAGGCTTATTGATAAACATGTGTTTTACCTCATGCTGGAGGTAAAACAAGTTTTCAAAAGTTTGATAAAATACTTTGCCTGTTGGTAAGCCCTTCATGGATGAACTGGTTACCTGTTCTCTGGCCACTTCGCTAATCTTCTTATTGTAATCCTCATGTGTCATTAATTTATTATTTATAACTAAGGGATTAGGTAATCCCTTTTCCTTCAAAAGTTCGAACTTAACCATGAACCTGTCAATGGCTAGTTGCATGGTTTGACACTTATCTTCTAAGTTCAACATCAAATTTCTCTTAGTGAGGACTCTTCTGACTTCCAAAATTGTACCTGTTCTGTTTGGTATCTCTAGTTCTTGAAGCTCATACTTATTCTTGGAGTTGAGGAAATGAATGATCTTTGCAGATTCCTCTGGCATATCTCCAAGTTCTTCTTTGACTTTCTGGATGGCCTCTGTAGCCTACTTTGTCAAATCAATTTGTTCAAAAATAACCTAGATGGATGGCCAAATATTATTGACAGAGTCAATGATATTGGCCCATAGTAGATATTTATCCTTACCTATAGGTTCACTCAGTGTCATTTCTTTCTCCAAGGTTTTGATTCTTTCTTTCATCCTTGTGGCCTTTTGTTGTTCTTCTTTATGCATGATTTGGGCCAATTTGTAATCTGTCTCGAGGTTGGTGACTTTCTCCTTAAGTTTGTTCATTTTAGTGTTCTGAATGGACATTTTTTCCATTGCTTTGACCAACCTGTTTGCTTCATCACCTGTGGAGCTTGTTGTTGTTGATCCTACTGCTAATGTAGTCAGTGTAGATGCAGGTAGTGCAGTGGCCATTGGAGTAATGGGAGCTAATGATGCTGCCAAAGTAGAAGGTATAGCAGTGGTAACTATTGGAATTGTTATCATTCAAAACTTTTCCTTAGAAGTTTTGGAAGAAGGGAAGGCTTCGAGGTAACCACAAACCAACTTTTAAGCATAGGCTCTAGCCAACCTATGGCTCAAACAAGTTTATCTCTATATAATTTACCTATGTTTGCTTAAATATTAGGCTAGTTCTAGAGTTCAGGGGGATTTTTGATTTGTATGAAGATCTGGTGGTGGAATCCCTACAACTAACTGATAAGTTGATGCCTTTAGGCCATTTGGAAATGGAGTCAAATAAGGGGCAGCAAAGCTGGAGTTAAATCACTAAAGGGAATGTTCAAGGTGCAAGATAGCATAGTGAAGTACAAATCCTTGGACTAAATGGTGAAATGAGTCTTAACGGGGGTGACAAGACAATCAAGAATCCTCAGACCGAGGCTGAGATGGGGGAACAATAGTGAATCATGAGTAAAGGGAAATTAAGAATCCTTTACTATAAACCAGAGGAGAAACTATGGAAGCTAAGGAGCAGTTAAGAATTCCCTAGCTAAGATAGTTTAAGAGAAAACATTAAGAATGTATAACAGTAAGACAGAGTGTAGTCAAGCAAATTCTGAAATAATATTCAAGTTAGACATTCAGATTTCTGAAACACTTAAGATTATGAAACAATTTTAAGGGAGATAAAAAAACACAAGAAAATTACTCATTTGTACTCTGCTTTACACATGAATCCCTTGAAATATTTGATCTTTATTCATCAATCCAACATGTTGGCCTAGCTAATGATATAAAATCTTTTACAGTCTTTGAACAAAATTCTATTGAAAGTATAAGAATCCACACCTCATACTTCGAAATATGAAGTATATATACAAAAATATTTACAAAATATCTCAAAACAACTTGAGACTTAATCTACGAAATAAAAATAGCTTCTTGCATGAAGATAGAGACAGATGTTGAACTACTTCATGCTGTCCCTTTTATTGTGGTGTTGTTGTTTGTTTCAGTTGAGTTGTAGCCCTTTTGTAGCATTTCTACACTGGAATCTTCTTTACTTTCATCTTTCAACTGATACTCTCTGACCCTGCTTCTCTTTGACCCTGCTGCTCTGTGTTTACCTGTTTTAACTGGTTGCCTTCATTTCCTGTGCAATAACTTTTTGATGTAAATTTATTACAGTAAATCTGTCATTTTTTCCCACCATTCCGCATCAGGTAGTTTTACATTCATCATCCTTCTGTAGATTTCATCTGCCTCTATGTACTTTGCAAAATTTGGCTTAGTGAGGAACAAATGTTTCACCTCATGCTCTAGGAAAAACAAGTTCTCCAATGTGTCATATAACACTTTGCCTGTTGGCAAGGCTTTAATGGTCGAAGAACTTGCTTATTCCTTAGCCAATTTTCTTAGTCTATCTCCATATTCCAGCTAGGGCATGAGTTTGTCATTGATGACCATAGGACTGGGAAGACCCTTCTTCCTCAAAATCTAAAACTTAGCCATAAACCTATCAATGGCTACCTGCATGTTATGACACTTCTCTTCTAAGTTAAGCATAAGGTTTGTTTTGGAAAGAACCTTCCTAATCTCTAGAATGGCCTCAGTCCTATCTTCTATGTTAAGCTCATGGAGCTCATATCTGTTCTTGTTGTTTAGGAAGTGGATGAGTTGATTGGCATCCTCTGGTTTATCCCCCAGTTCTTCCTTTAGATTTTGGATAGCTTCAGTTGCTATCTTCACTAATTCTATCTGCTCAAATATAACTTGAATTGATGGCCAAATATCATTGACAAAGTCAATGATATTGGCCCAGAGCATTTCTTTGGTTTGTCCCAGTGGTTTCTGTATTGTTAAATCCTTCTCTAGGATTTTGATTCTCTCACCCATTCTTAGTGCCTTTTGTGTTTCTTCTTTTTGCTGGAGTTGGGAAAGTTTAAAATCAATTTCTAGACTTGCTACCTTTTCCTTTAGTCTCTTCATTTCTGTAGCCTGGATAGACATCTCTTCCATGGCTTTGACTAATTTTGTTGCTTTCTCTCCCTGTGTACCTATTGTTGTTGTAGATTCTGCTGTTACTGGTAATGTTGTGGCAAGTGGAGTTGTGGGTGCCAATGATGCTGCCAGTGTGGAAGGAATTATTGTAGATACTGTGGGGATGATAGTTCTAGAAGTTGTGGCCAAGTCACTTTGCTTTGATTGAATTAAAGTGTCTAACTACTTCTCTGTCTCCTTGATTTGATCGTTTAGCTTCAGGACCAAGTCCATGAGCTCTTCATGTCCTTGCTGTGCTTCTATGACTTCCTTTATCTATGGGTGTTGCAGTTGGGGTATCTTTAGCTGCTTCCTAAGTGCAACAATGTCATCATTTTTCTTTTTAATCAGCTGCTCTGTAGCTTTTACATCTTTGGGATCGTGCCCCAATTCAATCACTAAGTCCTCTAAGGAATTTATTCTTGTATCCTTGGCCTGTGAGGAGGCCTTCTCCAACTGAAATTGTGCTGATATATTGTTTAGGGTGTTCTGTAATTGGTAGGCAGCAATGGCCTTCCTTGTTAATGTGGAGTATATCATCTCCCCTATTTTCTTGTGCAATTCAATCTGGTCAATGGGATGAATATCCCTTGCCAGTACTTCAAAATCCACCTTTTTGAAATCTGATGCTGCCCTTGGCTGCTGAGTGGTTGGCTTGATAAAAGCCATCTGCATTTTCCCCTCTTTGATATCAAAGGCTGACATTAGCCTTGTTTGGTTAGTAGGGGTCATATTCAGATATTGGGCATATGTTTGGGCCTTAAGCCTCTCATTTCTGGCTTTGATCTCTTTATATCTTTCCTTAATATCTTGGTCCTTATCTGTAGGCATTCTGAAGGAAGATACCTCAACACTTTGCTGCCTCATCAACATTTGAGTCTGTGATGTGGAAGGCTCTTGCACACTCCAAGATGGAGTGGTGGGCCTGCTTCTTTCAACCTCTGTGTTGGTGAGCTCAGCTGAGTCATGAGTGAATTCTTGCTCAGAGGCTGGATTGTGCTTTTACCTTTTGTTTGATTCTTGATGTACATCAGAAGTAGGCATTCCTGAAGTGGAAGCCCCTTCTTTGTTCCTTTTTGGGACCTTCTCCTCATTCTGAGGAGTTTGCATGACTGGATGGGCACTTGAAGTAGTTGTTGGTTCTTCTGATGGTTCTGTCCTGGTTGACTATTCTAGCCTATCTGACTGTTCTAGCACCTGCAGGAAAGAACACTCATCAAGTTGTTTTTCTAGATCTGATAATGTGTTTTCCATAGCAACTTCAGTATTATCCCTGTCTTCTAATGTGTTTTCTACCCATTGTAATTGGTTGGCATACTTTTCTATCTCAAGGATGCAGTGATGGATATAGGGAGCCATCTTGTTTTTTTGCCTTCTTTTGGAGATGAAATCCAAGGGATCATATCTCCATATGAAGCTCTGTTTTAATTTTAATCTCTGAAGGATCAGGTCTGCCTCCTTTCCAGCTTCTCTGCTATTACAAATAGAAGGACCCAATTGGTCTTTGATCTTAAGCTGGGCTTTCTTTTTGGCTTTAACAAAGTTTACCTCATCTGAATTTATTATCTGCCTGTAGTACTCTAGGGAAAATAACCTCATTGGGAGGTATTTAGGTAGTTTGTATGGGGCCAGCTGGCACCCATAAATCCTGATTTCAGTGTGGTTTTGGCACAAGTACCAATCTCCCACCTGATGATTGATGTTTAGATGAAGGACTCTCCTAATCTCAGGATTGATTCTTGGTGGAGGGGTTCCACTGAGCATGGTCACCATAGGGTGGGCAAAGGAATTTATGAATTCATTGTATGAATAGGGGGAGGAATATTGATGAATCAATGGGGTCCAGAAGATGGATGATCTTGGTTGGCCCTTGGTGTCCAACTTTTGCAAGGTAAGTGGGAATTTATCTGCTTGGAAGTATAGGAAAAGGTGATAAAGACGAAGGAGTATTTGAAGACTCTCTCATTACTCATTCTGAGGAACTGTTCATGCATCTTGTCAGCTATGAATGTGGCAAAGTCATAAATGGTTGCAGGAGGTTGTCCTAGGGTATAGATGGACATGAAAGCTAGGATGATTTCATCAATGTATTCACTTGTGGAGTAACACAAAACACAAGATAACATGGATACAATATTTTTGCCCCAAGGAGAAAATATAGTTGCTACATATGGAGGGGGGTCTTTGGGGGTATAATTCTCTTCTATGATGAAGGTTTGGATTATTTGGGCCAATCTTGCAGGGCTGAGTTTGGGATATAAGTCCAACAGGTCTCCAATTGAGAGGGGAGTCAAGTTTTGGCTAGGTTGGAGTTGTAGCATCTCATTTATAGATTCAGCAGCGACAGTGAAAAGTATGGCCTAGTTAGGGGACATGACTGCTCTTTGTTTGGGGACATAGTTGGCATGGCACATATGTACAATTTTAGAGAAAATGTGGACTTGGGGGAATTGGTACTTGGGAAAATTTGACTCCCAAAGGCCAATTTCATCAGCATGGTTCACGAACTTGTCCCTACTTTGGCAGTGAATTTTGAGCAGGAGCTCTATGACAGAGGTATCTTTTATCTGGAAATCTCTATCAGCTAAGGGCAGGTGTTCCAAGTCTAAGTGGGGTGTAGAGATGGGTCTCACATCCATGGCAATTGGGGCAGCCATTCTCAGTTCTTGTGGATTTGAGTATGGGGGAGGTGATTTACAGTATTTTAGGACAATGGTGGTTCAACACAGAGTAGGCTTGCATTCTTGAGTTTCTTCAATTATTTTTAAACTTAACTAAGAATACTCAATCACTGGTTTCTTTGAAATTGACAAGGTATTTGATGAATTGTGGCCTAAATACTTGGAACTGCGTTGAAATGGTTATGAGCAGGGAAGCTGGTGACTGCAAATGGTTGAAGGGGTTTTGTATAGGCTGTAAGGTTGTCTGGGTGGTCTGCGACATCTTTGGAGTGCAATTGGACGTGGGTTGACGGATTTGACGTTCACAGGTGGCATGCATGCGTACAAAGGTTTACAACTGAAATTCCAATGAAAACAAATGATTTGGGGCTTTTTGGCTTTTATGCGCGAAAAGTCATTTTTGGCAGGTACAAGGTGAATAATGGTCATTTTGTCGTGTAGTGGGCAGGCGGTAAACGGTTTCTATCGCACCACTTTTGGGCGCTCGGTGGTATTTGGGAGGGGCCGCCTGATTCCATTCATCGGTTGACACGTAGCATAAGGGGCTGGTGGAAAAACCACTTTTTTGGGCGGGTAAGGGACGGATGTCGGGTTGGCTCGATATGTATGAGGGCTGTCGGATGAGGTTGGAGATGACCGCACGGTGATCGGTGGGGGAATCTGCACGGAGGCTAGTTGGGGGGGGGGGGGGGGGCAGGGGCGTTTAGGTGCAGCGATATTGGGGTTAATGATGGTTTAACGAGTGATTAGGCCATCAAGGTGTTTAATGAAGGATTTAGATGGGGATTTTCCTAACCTAATCACAGATCGATTAGTTAGTCGGTTTTTTGTTGGGTTGACTATATATTATAGTTTATATTTAAACCAAGGTGTAGGGTTAATTAATATGTAGGAGTGACATATATACGGGGAAATGTGTTTTATTATCGAGATTTTAATATAATAAATTAGTAGTTAATAAAGAATGGGCGGAACAGGGACACAACACACTAAGCAAATGTTTTTTCGTGATTTGGATGATTTTCACATATTAACATTAATACTTAGGGTAATGTGTTTCGGTGGGTTTTTTGATATGAAAAATGATTTATGTGGGGGGAGGGGGGGAATGCTTTTCCTAGGCAAAAGTGTTTTATCCTTAGGCAAGGAGCATTATTTAGGAAAATGAATGAACTGAAGGGGGGAATGAATTTTTATGAGGGGAATTTAGTACTTGATATCCACAAATCATTAAGCCGAGGGTCCGGTCCCTCCATAAGTCAGATAAAAGCTCTAAGCCTCTTTGACTTAAAGTTTTTTTGAGCACTTTGGACTTTATTTATAGGAAATTAGTTAAGTAAAAGGTGAAATGCATGGAGGAAGTTAATTAATTGACTTTGAAATCCCTTAGCATGCTTGATTTGTTCATTCATATCTCGAACTTTTATGATGAGAATGATAAATATGCTTTTGTCTAATCAACCATCATACTTCTGCAACCTTTCTCCTACTTACCCATCTACTTTTCCTACCATTTTTACTTCACTTTATTAGGGTGCATTTGAGCTAGAAAACCCTTATCAAATATTTTTCTTTTTCTTTACAATAGTAAACTATCTAATTCTATCACTATATCATCCAAGGGCTCAGATTAAACTGACGAGCTCCTTTTATTTTACTCTACCTAATCTAACGATTTGCCAAGATTAAACAATTTGGTAAGATTTTTTTCTCTAACTATCAACATGAAATTTAAAGCATGGTATAATCAAGATTAAGTAGTTTGATTACCCTGGATTGTGGCATGAATCACAAGCTGCACAAAATCTTTTATTATGCATAAAAGTAAATAGGAGTGGCATTTTGGCTTGCTCACTTTCATGGTCTTTTTCCTTTTCTTGGGGTTCATATTTTTTCATCTTTTTTGACCTTTTTGTTCTTTTTGTCCATTGATTATTCTTTTAGGACATACCCTCTTTACATTTTTTTATTTTTTGAATATGGAAAACATTTGTAGAAAGCAAAGTTATGTACATATTACAAGGCTTAACCTTAACCATTCCAAATTATGACTCCTATTGGTATAGGAACCTAACAGTGGCTCCACTTGGGGATGGCATTTCCTTGTGAAATGTCAAGAACTTTGAGACCAGTAGCCTTAGAATTTGACTTCTGTTACCTTGTGATTTGTCACCTTTCCACTTTCTTTATTCATACTTATGATGATAAATCTTTAAAAGCTTAGGGCCTTCTCTCTGGGCTTCAACTCTAAAGTTTTACCATCCAATCCAACTAGACTTTTTCAAAATAAAATATACACACATGGGAAAAACAATTAGTAACTAGGTTCTATGTAATGTTTGAGCATTCGACCATTCACTGGTCCTCCTCCTTCTTCGGTACCATCTAGTCCTTTAAGGAAGAAAGCATTGTTCCCTCTGTAAGAATAGATGATATAGGGGCCCTTCCATAGGAAATCAAATTTCCCATGCTTACCCTTATCTTCCCTTCTCGAGTCCCACTTGAGTACTTTATCACCTAAGTAGAAATCATTTGCTTTGGTCCTTCTGTCAAAAATCTTTTTGATCTTTTCCTGCACAAGTTGAGATCTGATGTAGACATCTTCTCTGGTTTGCTGGAAATGAATAGTCTGGTTTATTCTCCTATAGATATCATTTGGTTTAGATTGCAGTTCTTGGAGCATATTCATCATTGGTACCCCCAAAAAGGATGGAAAAATAGCTTCCATGCCATACACTAGACGATAGGGGGATGTACCAATTGACTTCTTGGTGGTCAGTCTGTCAGCCCATAAGGCTTTGAATAACTTCTTGTTCCATGTTTTCTTATTATCTTCCAGTAACTTCTTAATGATGTTCACCAGGATTTTCTTTGAAGATTCTACTAGTCATTTCCTTGAGGGTAGTAGGATGTAGAATGACCCAAGGTAATGTGATACTTATTGCAGAATTCTATCATTCGTTTGGATTTAAAAGCTGCTGCATTATCAATAATGAGCTTGGTTGGGCATCCAAATCTAAACAAAATGTTGGCTTCAAGGAAGTTAATAATAACAATATTTGTGGCTTGCCTTGAAGGTATGGCCTCTAACAATTTTGTGAAATAATCTGTGGCTGTGAGGATACACTTATGTTGGGCAGAGGAGGGTGGGTGAATTTCACCAATGAAGTCTAAACCCGATTGTTGAAAAGGTACTTCAACAATGATTGGGTTAAGGGGTAATGGTAGAAGTTTTATTTTTCCTTCAAAAATATGGCACTTGTGACAAGAGGTTACAAATTTCTTAACATCAGAGAATAAAGTTGGCCAGTAGAAACCTACCCTTAAGATTTTATCTGCAGTGGTTCTCCAATAGAGGTGTCCACCACAGTCACCTGCATGAAAGTCTTGTAGAACTTTGTCAACCTCATCTTTTATCAAACAATTAAGGAGAATTCCTTCATGATCTTTCCAAAACAAAGCATTATCAAGTATACAAAATTTCAAAGATTTCATAATTAAGAACCTACCTTTGGTTCTAGATAATTCAGGAGGAGCTTGTAAGTTTTGTAAAATGTAGATGATATTAGCATACCATGGTGATTCACAAAAGGCTTGACTGATCGATGGAGTCGCCATCTCCTCTCCTTCATCTAGTGCAGCAATAAAGTTTAAGTCTAAGGCCTGACAGTTCGACTCAACCATAAGTTTAGCTAAGCCTTGGCCTTTGATTAACTTTGTGGGTTTGATCTCTATATCATACTCTAAGATAGTAGCAATCCATTTTACTCATTTTCCATCAGGACCTTCCTGAGTTAGGATGTACTTGACTACAAAATTGGGAGCATAGGCTACTACATGAGAATACAAAATATATACCCTAAAATCTTTGATAGCTTTGACTAAATCCAATGCTTGTTTCTCCATTATGTTGTATTTTAAGGGAGCATCTCTTAAGGCTTTGCTAAAGAAAGCAATGGGCTGTTCATATCCTTGGTCATTTTTCTGCAGTAAGACTGCAGCTATTGTATGCTCAGAAGCAAAGGAAAACAAACTGAAATCCCTATCAAATTTGGGACTAACTAATACTGGCATTTTTGTCAAGGCTAGCTTGATGTCTTCAAATGATTTCTTAGCTTCGACAATCCAACTTAGGGTGGAATCTTTTTTCAACATGTTATTTAGTGCTCTAATTAACTCTGCTAGGTTAGAAATAAATCTTCTAAGGAAGTTAATCTTTCCTAAAAAGGCTTATAGTTCTTTGATATTCCTAGGGTGTTGTATCAGCAAGATGACTTCAATTCTTGCAGAATCTATTCTTATGCCATATTTAGAAATGATATGTCCTAACAATTTTCCTTCTTACAATCCAAATAAAGATTTCTTGGGGTTCAAGGAGATGCCATACTTTCTGCATTTTATAAAGACCTACCTTAGATGATCTAGATGTTGATTGTCTAATTTTGAGAAAACAGTAATATCATCAAGATATATCACAAGGAAATAATGGATTTCTTTGGAAAAGGCTATATCCATAACCCTCTGGAAAGTGGCTCCTGCATTCATTAGCCCAAAAGGCATTTTGACATACATAAAGGTGCCCCAAGGAGTGGTGAAAGAAATCTTGGGTTGGTCGTCAGGGTGAACCAAAATTTGATTATAACTAGAAAACCCATCCAGTAATGAGATTTTGGTTGACCCAACTACCCTTTGTAAGGTGTGGTCCATTTTAGGAAGAGGGTAATTGTCTTTAAGTGATGCTTTATTCAGGTTTCTGAGATCTACACAGAGTCTGATCTCACTAGTTTTCTTCCTGGTTGGGACCAAGTTTGAGACCCATTCATAAAACCTTATTGGTGCAATTATCTTGGCATCATACATTATCCTAATTTATTTTTTCTATTGAAGGTAATAAGACATGATTAATTCTCCTAAGCTTTTGTTTGAAAGGTTTTTTATTCTCTTTGAGAGGAATTGTGTGTTGGATGATGCTGGTGTCATATGATTTAAGGTCCTCATAGCTCCAAGCAAAGACATCTTGAAATTCATTCAATAACTCAATATATTTCACCTTTTCTATTAAAGGGAGTGACTTTGACAGTTTGATTAGCTTGGGATTGTCTGCAGTGCCTATGTTACACTCTTCGATATCAGATTTTAATGGTACCATTTTAGGCTTCCTAGGAACATCATTTGAATCGAATAAGTCTTCCAGAGGGGTTAAACCTTTTGGTAAGAAATTATCCTTGAGATTAATCACTTTGTTTTCGACATTAATTGTTTCATCAATCTCTACCTGTTCTAGGTTGTCTATATTCGACCTTGTGAATTTAGTGGGATTAAAACTATCTACTTCATTACTTTCTAGCTCATTTATTATTACTTCATCCCTAGAGTTAAGATCTATGGACGTATCAATGTATATGTTACTATGTGCAAATTCTTCTTCTAAAGTTAAGCAGTTGTTTATTTGTCTATCATTTGAGAATAATTTCCATTTCTGCACATTATCTAGGATTGAAGGTTTGTGCCTGACCTCAACAATGTACTGATGGTTAGGTTGGAAGGGTAACTTGCAGGTACTGGCAAACATTGCTAAACTATGGGCTTGCATATTGTGCTTCCTAGGAACTACTGCAAGCTGTGTTTCTAGGAAAGTATCGAGTATTTCTACAATGATTCCTCTATAATAACCTAATCTAGTGTCTTTAGTCATATATACAGCCTTAATCTGATTTACAACTAGCTCTGAGTCTCCTATGACTGAAACTCTTTGAGCACCTAAATTCCTAACTACCTTGAGACCTAGAATCAAAGCCTCATATTCGACCATACTATTGGTACATCTAAAATTTAACCTATAGGCATGGCCCTCTCAGTGATTGTTTTCTAAATTATAAATCCATACTCCTGTTCCTGCTCCTAACTTATTTACAGAGCCATCAAATTCTAAATGCCATAAGATTTCATGTACATAGTTCTCATCATCAGTATCCCATTTATTTTTATTTCTAGCAACCTAATTACTTTCTTTATTGCACAATTCTGAAGCTTCTTTAGATTCATTAACAATGGAAACTGCAATTTCTTTTGGTTCTGCAACAACACTGTTAGGAGTTTCGTTTGGTGTTTGATTAGTGTTGAACATAATAAAAGAGTTTACCTCTGAATGCATGGAGTAGATAGGATAGTTTTGAGGTCGATCTTGGCTGCTTACGATGTATTTCAGGAAAGTTTCTCTGTACAGTTTCTTGGGTTGTCCAAACACAAAAATTGTGGCATATGACATATCCAGTTGGAGGGATCCTTGAAGCTTAGCTCCCCAAGATCTAGACAACAACATGCCATATTTTGGTGGGATATCAACCACTACAATGTCCATGAGGATGCTCTTGGCAGGATATTGGACTAAAGCAATACACAAATCTTTGATTAACCCTAGACATTCTACTTGACTTGAATCAAAGGAGAACAAGTCTTTGTAAGGTCTAGTAATGTCTAGTTTCAATTTTTCCATCACTGATTTTGGCATTAGGTTGTGAGAAGCCCCAGAATCTAACATGGCATTGTGTAGTATTTTATCATGAATATTAAGGCTAATGTAAAAAGGCATAATTCCTCCTTGCGGGTTTCCATTAAAATCTGGTCCAAATATTAATTATGGTTTATCATCAAACAAGTTAATTAAGTCTTCGTTTTCAGTAATGTTCAGGGTCTGATTTACCTGTGATTTGTAAGTTTCATTTTTAACTAGTTCAGTCAAAGGGACTGACATTTTCAGCTTGGATATCTCTGCTCCCAAATTGAATGATGAGGAAGGGTTGTAGAACTTTGGAATAAGGTTTTGAGTGGAATTATCTTCCTTTTGTTTACTTGGGATTTCCTTATGGGGACTCTCAGATCTGGAATTATAGGTGTCTTTCTCTAGTTCTTTAAGTGGAACTGATGTGGATGGCTACTCAACCAAGGGTTGGTTGGCAGTTATTTCTTTAATGATGTTACTAGGGGGATTTTGGTTTGGTCTAGGGAGGATTTTAAGCACCTCCGACAGAGGAACTTTATTTGTTATTTTGGGTTGATTTGCCATTGCTTTCTTTGTTTGGTCAGGAGGACCAACGTTCTTTTTACTTCTCAAATTATATTGTTTGTGCACTTCAAATATGACAGAGTCATATCCCTGTTTATAGTCAAATGACTCTCCAGTCTGGGTTTGAAGCTGTTGTAACATATGTAATTCTTCCTTGTCCTGGGAGAGGAATACAGGGTTTTGATCATCTAATCCCATTAGATTGATTTGGGTATCTTGTTCTGGATCATCAAGATCAGATGATTCTACATAGTTTTCTTGAAAGGGGGGTCTAATGTTTTGATAAGGTCCATTCTTTCATGTGTTTTGGTTTTTTCTGAAATTAGCATTCCTAACTGGGGGTACTTGTTGATTATCCCATGTTTTTCTATCTAGGTTGTCAAGTCTATCCATGATTCTTTCTATAGTTTTGGCCAAAAGATCTACTTTACCATCAGACGTTGAAGCTTCATCAGCAAATCCTACTCTCCTTTTTATCTTTGCTCGGGATTTTTTGGGTAAAAGATTAGCCTCTACTTTTACTGCATTGGTTTGGCTTTTCTCTAGGGTTGCAGTGTCTCTTTCCCTAAGTTGGTAGGCCATATCTAGATCAAAACCATTAGGGAAATTCATCATTGCAAGATCAGGAGGAGGCTTAAGGTTGGCAGGGATGGAATTGTAAGTGCTATTTTACCTGGTGCAGTAGTCTTGAACTGATTCTTTAGGACCTCTCCTAATGTTCTCATACTCATAAAGTATCTGCAGTGGGTTTTTCTTCCTCTCCCATCTCTCGATGAACATCCTATGAAAGTTTGTCATATTTGCAATACTACCAGTAGCTAAGTTTCTCAACTAAGTTCTAACTTACTCGAAATAATCGTTCATTCTTTTAACATGTTGTTGAGCAGTGTATAGGCCTGTAGCATCAAATAATTGAATTTTGCTTTGATAGTCCTGAGGTAGGTCATGTAACTGACCAAGCAACACCAAAGGGGCATATCTATTGGCTATGGCTAAATCCTTGGCTTGGCTCGGAGATAAGGGAAGATTAGTTTGGGTTGGGGTGGAGATGGATGAGATAGTAGTGCTTACAGTTGAAAATGAAAGATTGCCAATTGAAACTGGAGTATTAACAATGGAATTTGGAATATATACCAATAAAACTGAAACATTAACAGTGGATGGATGAGTTTCTATAATAGAGATTGGGATAAAAGGGACAGTTGTGTGTAGAGGGGAAATGGAAGTATCTATAAGTGAACTTGAAGGGCTAATGGGTGAATTGAGAGTGTCTATAGGTGGAAAAAAGATTCTAGGTTATATAGGGAGCTATGGAATGAATGGGCCAGTGGACTGAATTGTAGTAGGAATAATGGATGGTGTGGTAGTGATGGAAGGGGTATTAATAATGTTGGAGGATTGAGCAGAAATTTCAACAGTTAGAGCAGTATTAATGGATGATAGGAGTATTTAGAATATATTTGTCAATTGATCTATTAGCTCTTTGAACTTCAAGGTCTGCGATAAAATTAGTATCTAGAACAGTTTCATTAAGCACTCTTTCATATTTTGTTCTAAACAATGAGAGATCAAATTGCACATCAAAAGGTAAATCTTCTAAAAACAACCACTCACCACGACAAGAATTAGCTTTAACTAATGGTGTTTTATCAGCTGAACTCTCTTCTTTTTTGGATTTTCTTATAACTCTGTTTGGATCATCCACGATAACTACAGAGTTTGGATCCAGGTTGGCCCTAGTATAATGAGTTTTCTTGGTAGCCAAAATTATAACTTTTTAAATATTTGTTTTAGTGTAAATTTTAAAACTTCTGTAAAAATTGACTTTAAGGGGCCCAAGATGATGATTAAGATTTCATTAAGGCTTTAGGAGACTGAGGTTTGCATTCCCTAGTATGGTCACCATTATGTTATCATTCAAAACTTTTCCTTAGAAGTTTTGGAAGAAGGGAAGGCTTCAAGGTAACCACAAACCAACTTTTAAGCATAGGCTCTAACCAACCTATGGCTTAGAGAGGGCTCTTTCTATATAATTCAGCTATGTTTTCTTAGATATTAGGCTAGTTCTAGAGTTCAGGGGGGGTTTTGATTTGTATGAAGATCTGGTGGTGGAATCCTTACAACTGGCTGATAATTTAATGCCTTTAGGCCATTGGGCAATGAATTCAAAGAAGGGGCAGCAAATTTGGAGTTAAATCACTAAATGGAATGTTCAAGGGGCAAGATAGTAGAGTGAAGTACAAATCCTTGGACTAAATTGTGAGATGAGTCTTAACGGGGGTGAGAGGGCAATCAAGAATCCTCAAACCGAGGCTAAGATGGGGGAACAACAGTGAATCATGAGTAAAGGGCAATTAAGAATCCTTTACTATATACCAGAGGAGAGACTACGGAAGCTAAGGAGTAGTTAAGAATTCCCTAGCTAAGATAGTTTAAGAGAAAACATTAAGCATGTAAAACAGTAAGACAGAGTGCAATCAAGCAAATTCTGAAATAATATTCAAGTTAGACATTCAGATTTCTGAAACACTTAAGGTTATGAAACAACTTTAAGGGAGATAAAACAACATAAGAAAATTACTCATTTGTACTCCGCTTTACACATGATTCCTTTGAAATATATGACCTTTATTCATCAATCCAGCATGCTGGCCCAGTCAATGATACAAAAGCTTTTACAGTGTTTGAACAAAATTCTATTGAAAGTATAAGAATCCACACCTCATACTTTGAAATATGAAGTATATATACAAAAATATTTACAAAATATCTCAAAACAACTTGAGACTTAATCTAGGGAATAAAAATAGCTTCTTGCATGAAAATAGAGATAGATGTTGAATTTCTTCATGTTGTCCCTTTTATTGTGGTGTTGTTGGATGTTTCAGTTGAGTTGGAGCCCTTTAAGTTGGCTGATATGTGTAGCATTTATATGTTGGAATCTTCTTTACTTTCAAATTTCAACTGATACTCTTTGACCCTACTACTCTTTGACCATGATGCTCTGCTTTTACCTGTTTTAATTGGTTGCCTTCATTCCTGTGCAGTAACTTTCTAATGTAAATTTATTACAATAAATCTGTCATTCTTTCCCACCATTCTAGATCAGGTAGTTTTACATTCATCATCATTCTATAGATTTCTTCTGCCTTTGTGTACTTTGCAAAATTTGGCTTAGTGAGGAACAAATGTTTCACCTCATGCTCTAGGAAAAACAAGTTCTCCAATGTGTCATATAACACTTTGCCTGTTGGCAGGGCTTTAATGGCTAAAGAACTTGCTTGTTCCTTAGCCAATTTTCTTCGTCTATCTCCATAGTCTAGCTGGGACATGAGTTTGTCATTGATGACCATAAGACTGGGAAGACCCTTCTCCCTCAAAATCTGAAACTTAGCCATGAACCTATCAATGGCTACCTGCATGTTATGGCACTTCTCTTCTAAGTTAAGCATAAGGTTTCTTTTGGAAAGAACCTTCCTAATCTCCAGAACGGCCTCAGTCCTATCTTCTATGTTAATCTCATGGAGCTCATATCTGTTCTTTCTATTTAGGAAGTGGATGAGTCGATTGGCATCCTCTGGTTTATCCCCTAGTTCTTCCCTTGGATAGCTTCAACAACAATCTTCATTAATTATGTCTGCTCAAATATAACTTGAATTGATGGCCAAATATCATTGACAGAGTCAATGATATTGGCCCAAAGCATTTCTTTGGTTTGTCCCAGTGGTTTCAGTAGTGTTAAATCCTTCTCCAGGATTTTGATTCTCTCACCCATTCTCAATGCCTTTTGTGTTTCTTCTTTTTGCTAGAGTTGGGCAAGTTTACAATCAGTTTCCAGACTTGCTACCTTTTGCTTTAGTCTCTTCATCTCTATAGCTTGGATAGACATCTCTTCCATGACTTTGACTAATTCTGTTGCTTTCTCTTCTTGTGTACCTGTTGTTGTTGTAGATTCTGCTGTTACTGGCAATGCTGTGGCAGGTGGAGCTGTGGGTGCCAACGATGCTACCAGTGTGGAAGGAACTATTGTAGATACTATGGGGATGACAGTTCTAGAAGTTGTGGCCAGGTCACTTTGCTTCGACTGAATTAAAGTGTCCAACTCCTTCTCTGTCTCCTTGAGTTGATCATTCAGCATCAAGACCAAGTTGATGAGCTCTTCATGTCCTTGCTGTGCTTCAAAGACTTCCTTTGTCTATGGGTTATGCAGCTGGGGTATCTTTAGCTGCTTCTTGAGTGCAAGAATGTCATCATTTTTCTTTTTAATCAACTGTTATGTAGCTTTTACATCTTTGGGATCATGCCCCAATTCAATCACTAAGTCCTCTAAGGACTTGATTCTAGTATCCTTGGCCCATGAGGAGGCCTTCTCCAATTGAAATTGTGTTGATATATTGTTTAGGGAGTTCTATAATTGGTAGGCAGTAATGGCCTTCCCTATTAATGTGGAGTATATCATTTCCCCTGTTTGCTTGTGCAGTTCAATCTGGTCAATGGGATGAATATCCCTTGCCAGTACTTCAAAATCCACCTTTTTGAAATCTGATGTTGCCCTTGGCTACTGAGTGGTTGGCTTGATAAAAGTCATCTGCATTTTCCCCTCTTTGATATCAAAGGCTGACATTAGCCTTGTTTGATTAGTGGGGGTCATCTTCAGGTATTGGGCATATGTTTGGGCCTTAAGCTTCTCATTTTTGGCTTTGATCTCTTTGTATCTTTCCTTAATATCTCGGTCCTTATCTGTAGGCATTTTGAAGGAAGATACCTTAACACTTTGATGCCTCATCAACATCTAAGTCTATGATGTGGAAGGCTCCTACACACTCCCAGATGGAGTGGTGGGCTTGATTCTTTCAACCTCTGTGTTGGTGACCTCAGTTGAGTCGTTAGTGAATTCTTGCTCAAAGGCTAGATTGCACTTTTTCCTTTTGTTTGATTCTTGTTGTACATCATAAGTAGGCATTCCTGAAGTGAAAGCCACTTCTTTGTTCCTTTTTGGGACCTTCTCCTCATTCTGAGGAGTTTGCATGATTGGATGGGCACTTGAAGCAGTTGATGGTTCTTCTGATGGTTCTGTCCTGGTTGACTATTCTTGCCTATCTGACTATTCTGGCACCTACAAGAAAGAACCCTCCTCAAGTTGTTTTTCCATATCTAATAATGTGTTTTCCACAACAAATTCAGTACTATCCCTATCTTCTAACATGTTTTCCACCCATTGCAATTGGTTGGCATACTTTTCTATCTCAGGAATGCGGTGATGGATATAGGGAGCCATCTTGTTTTTCTACCTTCTTTTGTTGATGAAATCCAAGGGCTCATATCTCCATATGAAGCTCTGTTTTAATTTTAATCTCTGAAGGATCAGGTTTGCCTCCTTTCCAGCTTCTCTGATATTACAAATAAAAGGACCCAATTGGTCTTTGGTCTTGAGCTGGGCTTTCTTTTTGGCTTTAACAAAGTTTACCTCATCAGAATTTATTATTTGCCTGTAGTACTCTAGGGAAAATAACCTCATTGGGAGGTATTTAGGTAGTTTGTATGGGGCCAGCTAACACCCGTAAATCCTTATTTCAGTGTGGTTTTGGTACAAGTACCAATCTCCCACCTGATGATTGATGTTTAGATGAAGGACTCTCCTAATATCAGGATTGATTCTTGGTGGAGGGGTTCCACTTAGCATGGTCATCACAAGGTGGACAATGGAATCTATGAATTCATTGTATGAATAGGGGGAGGAATATTGATGAATCAATGGGTTCCAGAAGATGACTGATCTTGGTTGGCCCTTGGCGTCCAACTTTTGCAAGGTAAGTGGGAATTTATCTGCTTGGAAGTATAGGAAAAAGTGATACAAGACAGAGGAGTATTTGAAGACTTTCTCATTACTCATTCTGAGGAACTGTTCATGCATCCTGTCAGCTATGAATGTGGAAAAGTCATAAATGGTTGCAGGAGGCTGTCTTGGGGTATAGATGGACATGAAAGCTAGGATGATTTCATCAATGTATTCACTTATGGAGTAACCCAAAACACAAGATATCATGGATACAATATTTCTGCCCCAAGGAGAAAATATAGTTGCTACATATGGAGGGGGATCTTTGGGGGTATACTTCTCTTCTATGATGAAGGTTTGGATTAATTGGGCCAATCTTGCAGGGCTGAGTTTGGGATATGAGTCCAACAGGTCTCCAATTGAGAGGGGAGTCAAGTTTTGGCTAGGCTAGAGTTGTCATCTCATTTATAGATTCAGCTGTGATAGTGAAAAGTATGGCCTAGTTAGGGGAAATGACTACTCTTTGATTGGGGACATAGTTTGCATGGCACATATGTACAATTTCAGGGAAAATGTGGACTTGGGGGAACTTGTACTTTGGAGAATTGACTCCCAAAGGCCAATTTCATTAGTATGGTTCAGGAACTTGTCCCTACTTTGGCAATGAATTTTGAGCAGGGACTCTATGAAAGAGGTATCTTTTATCTGGAAATCTCTATCAGCTAAGGGAAGGTGGTCTAGGTCTAAGTGGGGTGTAGAGATGGGTCTCACATCCATGGAAATTGGGGCAGCCATTCTCAGTTCTTGTGGATTTGAGTATGGGGGAGGTGATTTATAGTATTTTAGGGAAACGGTGGTTCAACACAGAGTAGGCTTGCGTTCTTGAGTTTCTTCAATTAATTTTAAACTTAACTAAGAATACTCAATCACTGGTTTCTTTGAAATTGACAGGGTGTTTAATGAATTGTGGCTTAAATACCTGGAACTGGGTTGAATGGTTCTGAGTAGGGTGGCTGGTGAATGCAAATGGTTAAACGGGTTCTATATAGGTTGCAAGGTTGTATGGGTGGTCTGCGACGTCTTTGGAGTGCAATTGGACATGGGTTGATGACTTCGACGTTCACACGTGGCGTGCATACGTACAAAGGTTTACAGTTGAAATTCTAGTGAAAACAAATGATTTGGGGCTTTTTGGCTTTTATGCGCGAAAAGTCAGTTTTGGCGGCTACGAGATGAACAGTGGTCATTTTCTCATGTAGCTGGCGGGCAGTGAACGGTTTCTATCGCACCGCTTTGGGCACTTGGTGGTAGTTGGGAGGGGCCACCTGATTCCATTCATCGACTAGTGGAAAAACCACTTTTTTGAGTGGGTAAGGGATGAACGTCGGGTTGGTCTGATATGGATGAGGGCCTTCGGATGAGGAGGGAGACAATCGCACGGTGATCGGGTGGGGAAGCTGCACAGAGGCTGGTTGGGGGGGGGTGCGGGGTGCCGGTGGGCACTTAAGTGCGGCGGTATCAGGGTTAATGATGGCTTAAAGAGTGATTAGGCCATTGGGGTGATTAATGGAGGATTTAGATGGGGTTTTTCCTAACCTAATCATAGATTGATTAGTTAGTGGGTTTTTTGTTGCATTGACTATATATTATAGTTTATATTTAAACCAAGCTGCAGGGTTAATTAATATGTAGGAGTTACATATATATGGGGAAATGGGTTTTATTATCAGGATTTTAATATAATAAATTAGTGGTTAATAAAGAATGGGCGGAACAGGGACACAACACACTAAGCAAATGTTTTTTCGTGATTTGGATGATTTTCACATATTAACATTAATACTTAGGGTAATGTGTTTCGGTGGGTTTTTTTTATATGAAAAATGCTTTATGTGGGGGGGAAAATGCTTTTCCTAGGAAAAAGTGTTTTATCCTTAGGAAAGGAACATTATTTAGGAAAATGAATGAATTGAAGGGGGGGATGAATTTTTATGAGGGGAATTTAGTACTTGATATCCATAAATCATTGAGCCGAGGATCCAGTCCCTCCAAAAGTCAGAGAAATGCTCTGAGCCTCTTTGACTTAAAGGTTTTTTTAGCACTTTGGACTTTATTTATGGGAAATTAGTTAAGTAAAGTGTGAAATGAATGGAGAAAGTTAATTAATTGACTTTGAAATCCCTTTGCATGCTTGATTTTTTCATTCATAGCTCGAACTTTTATGATAAGAATGATAAATATGCTTTTGTCTAATCAATCATCATACTTCTGCAACCTTTCTCCTACTTACCCATCTACTTTTCCTACCATTTTTACTTCACTTTATTAGGGTGTATTTGAGCTAGAAAACCCTTATCAAATATTTTTCCTTTTCTTTACAATAGTAAACTATCTAATTCTATCACTATATGATCCAAGGGCTCATATTAAATTGATGAGCTCCTTTTATTTTACTCTACCTAATCTAATGACCCGCCAAGATTAAACAGTTTAGTTAGATTTTATTCTCTAACTATTATCATGAAATTTAAAGAACGGTATAATCAAGATTAAATAGTTTGTTTACCTTGGATTGTGGCATGAATCACAAGCTACACACAATATTTTATTATGCATAATAGTAAATAGGAGGGCATTTGGCTTGCTCACTTTCATGGTCTTTTTCCTTTTCTTGGGGTTCATATTTTTTCATATTTTTTGACCTTTTTGTTCTTTTTGTCCTTTGATTATTCTTTTAGGGCATACCCTCTTTACATTTGTTAATTTTTTGAATATGGAAAGCATTTGTAGAAAGCAAAGGTATGTACATATTACAAGGCTTAACCTTAGCCATTCCAAATTATGACTCCTATTGGTATAGGAACCTAATAGGAATGACAGTTGCAGGAGCATTATGAGTAGTAGCTTGTTTGAGTTGAAGTAAGTTATCCAACTCTTTCTCCATCTCCTTCAACTGGTTATTCAGTTGTAGTATTAAGTCCATCATCTCCTCATGATTGGTTTGGCTTTCCAGGACTTCCTTTGTCTGTGGGTGTTGTAAATGAGGTAGCTTGAGTTGTTTCTTGAGGGTTGCTATATCCTCATTCTTCTTCTTGATCACTTGTTCAGCGGGATTAATATCCTTTGGGTCATGGCCAAGTTCAATGACCAAGTCATCCAATGACTTTATCCTGGTGTCTTTGGCCTATGAGGAGGCCTTCTCCAATTTGTATTGAGCTATCACATTATCCAATGAATCTTGCAGTTTGTAAGCAGCCATGGCTTTTGCTGTGAGGGTGGAGTAAATCATTTCTCTGGCCTGCTTGTGGAACTCTATCTGGTCATTGGGATGAACATCCCTGGCCAACACCTCAAAATTTGTCTTCTTATAATCTGTTGAGGTCTTTGGTTGTTGTACAGTGGGCTACAAAAATGATACCTACATTTTTCCTTCTTTAATGTCAAAGGCTGACATCAATCTATTCTAGTTTGGTGGTGTAAGCTTGAGGTATTTTGCATATGTATTTGCCTTCAACCTTTCATTTTTCAGCTTTATCTCTTTGAATCTTTCTTTGATATCCTTTTCCTTGTCAGCTGGCCTGACAAAGGAAGAAACCTCCACACTCTATTGTCTCTCTATCATCTGTGTGTTGGAGGTTGATGGTTGTTGTGTTTCACCTAATGCAGCTCTTTCAACTGTTTCTTTACTTCTTTGCCCCATTGCCTCAGTGTCAATTATTTCCTCTGATGCAATTTTCTCCTCCTATTTAGACACAGGATTCAACTTGGGCCTTTTATTTAGCTTAAACAACTTATCAAAAGTCTCCATGGCAGAGATGGATGCCTCTTCCCTGTTCCTCTTAGGATTCTTCTCCTCATTAGCTAGGGTCTGTATGACAGGAGGAATTTTCATTGGTTCTCCTAAGCCTGGAACCTGCAGGAAAGAGCTCTGGTCAAATTTCTTTTCTAGATCAATCAGTGTGTTCTCAACATCCATAATTGTGTTGTCCATAATCAATGTGTTCTCCACCCACTCAAATTTGTTAGCATATTGTTCAATGTTAGGTCTTGGGTGGTGGATGTGAGGTCCCAACTTGACCTTGAGTCTGAGCTTGTTTATAACCCCATGAGGGTCATAATGCCATATGAAACTATTTTTGAACTTCATCTGTTGAAGTAAACTATCGGCCTCTGGTCCAGCCTCTCTATTGTTGCACGTGAATGGGCCCAACTGGTTTTTCATATTGAATTGTGTTTTCTTCTTAGTAGAAAGAAAGTGGACCTCATCTGAGTTGATGATTTGTCTGAAGTACTCAAGGGAAAAAATCCTCATGGGGAGATATTTAGGAAACTTATAGGGGGCTAGATCAAAGCCATAAATTCTGATCTCAGTGTGGTTTTGGTAGAAGTACCAATCTCCCACCTTATTGTTCTTTGCCAATTGTAGCACTCTATTGATGTCTTGGCTGGTTCTAGGCAGAGTGTTAGAAGTCATCATGTTCATGACTGGGTATACAAAGGAGTCTATGAAGTCTTTGTAGGTATATGTTGTGGAAAACTTTTGGACCAAGGGTGTCCAGTATACCATTGATCTCTCCTTTCCCTTGGTATCCAACTTCTGAATGCATACAGGAAACTTGTCTATCTCGTAATACAAGAACATATAAAACAACACTGAAGAGTATTTGAAAACTCTTTCAGTGGGCAGTCTAGTGAATTGTTCATGCATTCTGTATGCAATGAACTAAGCATAATCATGCATAATAACAGGAGGCTTGCTTGGAGTGAAAATGGACAAGAAGGCCAGGATGACCTCATCCACATGCTCATCTATTGTGTATCCTAGGATGCATGAGAGCATGGTTATTATGTGCCTGGCAGCCTTTGAAAAAATGGTGGCAACATAGGGTGGAGTATCTTTAGGAGTATGGCACTCTTTAATGATGAAATTCTAGAAAATTCGCTTGATTTTGACTAGGTCTAGTGTGATGTACAGGTCCAATAGGTTTCCAATGGACAAAGGGGTCAGGTTAGGGATATGATGGATTTGTAGAATCTAGTTGATAGACTCTGGTGTAATGGTGAATAACAACTCCTGGTTTGGGGCAACAACAGCCCTTTGGCTTGGGATATAGCAGGAATAACAAAAATGTACAATATCAGGGAATGAGTGAACTTATGGGAATGTGCACTTGGGCAAATTAGATTCCCAAAGGTGAATGTCATCTACATGGTTTAAGAACCTATCCTTACTCCAACAATGGATTTGAAGAAGGTGGGTTGGAGTTGCAGTGTCCTTAATTTGGAAATCCCTGTCTGCTAGGGCCAAATGGTCAATGTCCAGGTGAGGGGTTGTTACAGGTTTGACATCTAGAGAGGTCTCGACAACCATATTTGTGATAAAATGTGGGAATTGGGCTTATACTGCTTGTGGAAATTAAGTCTTGACGACTCCACAATTTGCAGGATAGGGGTTTTGGTATTTGGGAGGGGAATACTCTCAATTCAAGGAAATTTAATTAAATTCAATTACTTTAATGTTTGAATTTACTGTATACTTTTGAATTTGAGAGGGTTGTTTGTGGTTTGTCGTCAAATACCTGGAGTTTGAGTTTCAGACTGCAAATTGGTTTTGATGGCGGCTGTAGAGGGTTTTGTGGCTTTAGTCGTGCGCCAGAGGGCTGAACTGGGCTTCCAAAGGGTGTTCGAGAGGCAGTTGGTGGTTGAAACTGTTTGCAAAGGTTCAAAGGGTGCAGGGAAGCTTGGAAGCTTTTGCAGTGCAAAATGAGCGAAAAAGGGTGCAAATGGGGGTCTAAGGCCTTTTAACTGGGAATGGTTAGAAATTGGCGCGAGATTAAGCTAATGAACAGTGAGCAGTTTTGGTGTATGGCGGGGAGGCGGTATTGGGAGCGATCACACCGCTTTTGAGCGATGAGTGGTATTTTCCCAAGAGCATGCAACTTAATGCGGTGTCACCACGTAGCCACATGTAGCCCAAGCATTACCATCCATATTATGTGCTCTCGGGCCAGTAAAGGGCAGGAGATAAATGGACGTGATATGGGCGAGGGTCGTTGGATCTGGGGGTGCAAGATCCAACGTCCATCGCTTGGCAGAGTTGCACGACAGGAGATGGGGGCAGATACTAGCGGGACCTAGGGTTTATTCCACTTGAGTGTAATTAATTAATGATTAATTTGCGGGGTTAAACGGTAATGGGCGGGTTTTATGTAGCGAGGTTAGTTTATAAAAACTTAGAGTAAATGGGTTTATGGGGAAAAAGGTAAATGGCGGAGTTAATAAAGAAATGCGAGGGGGGAGGGAATTAATAGTTAGGATAAAGGGTTTTTTGGGTTTTTTAGGGTTTTTAGGGAAATTAATAAAGGGGAAATGATTTTTGCACAGGGAAAAGGTTTCACACTAGGGAAAAGGGTTTTTTGGGTAGGGAAATGAATTTGGAGGGTAATTTGCTAGGGAATTGTGTGAAACCAAGGGGTAGGGGTCAAAATGATAGGAAAAGGTGTTTTCATAAGCAATGAAGGGGTAAAAAGGGAAATTAGTAAGTATTGTAGTGGGGGGTGAGAAGGAATGAAGGGGAAGCTAGCCAAATCAACTTATGAGCATCCTTTACTTTGATAACTACTACACACTGAAACACATGATTAAGCATGATAGATGTGCTTATGCCTCAAATAGCTTGTATTTCTGCAACCTTTCTTCTACTTACCCTTTTACTTACCCTAACATTTTTTCTTCACTTTATTAGGTGCACTTAAGCTAGCAGACCCTTTCTTTCCTTTTTCTTTGGAAAAGTAAACTATCTACTTCTAACCTTATATCTTCCAAGGGCTCAGATTAAACTGATGAGCTCCTTTTATTTCTCTACCTATCTACTTATCTGCTAAGATTAAAATGTTTGGCCAGATCTTTATTCTCTAACTATACACATGAAATTCAAAGCATGGAGTAGTCAAGATTAAACAGTTTGACTATCATGGGTTGTGACATTAATGACAAGGTGCACACAACCACTATTTGGATAGTAAAGTAAAAAGTAGTGGCACTTGGACTTGCACACTTTCATGATCTGTTTTTGTTTTGGGTTCATATATTTTCACTTTTTTGATCTTTTCTTATTCTTTTTGTCCTTTGATATTTCTTTTAGGACATACCCTCTTTACATTTTTTAATTTTAATATGGAAAACATTTGCAGAAAGCAAAGGTATGTACAATATTTCAAGACTTAAGCTCAGCCAATTCAAAATTATGAATCCTATTGATATAGGACTTGAATATCATCAACGAATGCGGCCCTCAAATAGCTCTGATACCATGTAGGAATTTACAGGGTAAGTTCCTTAGACAGAACACCAGAGGAGACCGCTCACAAACATATCATAGATCAATACACAAGTATTCTTGACGTGGTTAAAACCCTCAAAGAGGGAAATAATCCACGGCCTGAGCCAATGCGGCCACTTCAAGCAATTTATTAATAAAAGAATGAAAATTTACATAATCTTCTCTCATGAACGGTTACACTACAAATGACCCTCCATGCTCTTTAAATAGAGATCATGGACCAATCGGGTGTTAAGCCATAGATCAAGTGCTGGTAATACTGAGGAGAGAATGAACCGTTGGATCACTTCATGTCTAGAACATATCGTGACCGTCGGATTGTAAGTTACAAAAGTACATAGTAAAGAAACACACTTTACCCAACTCTACACTAGACCAAATTATACTTAACTATTTTCTATGTGTCGGAATATCCTAACAAATAAAACACTGAACCGACAATTTTTTTTTCCTTAATTGTAGTATTTATATCATATTTCTCATATTGGTTTGGTCATGTCCCCTTTGAGTAACAATTCCCTCTTCTTGTATTATCATTAGAACCATTTTCCTATGATTCATTGTCATGTCTCAATTCAATCTAAGACACTTCATCACTTCTTTCATTACCTATAAGGTTAAATTTGACATATTTTTCCACCCATAGTATAATCCCATTGTTGATGAGTTTGATCTCAACCGCTTAAAACTTAAATTTTTTATGACTTCAGCATCCCCATTGGCATCGAATCTATTGCGAACCTTTGAGAAAAAAATCCATGTCATTGAGGTTCAAGAGACTTATGGTCTTATGAGACACAGTTGCATCGCATTGACTCATTGCGCTCTCGGAAACATACTTGTGAGAACCAAGAATATTACGATTGGTTTTATTATTCCAATATGGAGATGAAGTAATTTATCCTAAAAATGGAAAGTCATTGCTAATTCCATCTAGGATATGTGCGTCATAAGCCAATGTGTCGTGTGAGGCTATTAAAAGAAACCGAAAGAAACCAAGAAGGCAATGATATTCGCGCTGTCGTTTTCATAGATGACAACTACAATTTATTCATCATTTATTGGATTAAAGAACTAATCAAATACAATGGTTTTCAACTTGCTCCTTCATATATGGAAGCCATTCTACTTTTTTATACATTAGTGGAAGACGTAGAGAATCAAATCATAGATTGTGTCCATTATTTGGATCCAAAGAGGTGCAAGTTGTTCATAAAGATCCTAAAATTCATAGTGTCTTGAGAAAGTCTTGCAATTATGAGCCATGGAAATGTGATATTCAATGTCAAGTTTCAGGAAGGCATTAAAGATGATGTTCTCCTACAAAAAGCAATAAATCAAATGCGGAAATGGTTTAATAGTTCAACCACCCAAACCCATATTAAGGTGATTTGATTTCTCAAGTACAACTCAGATTGTTGATCCACCTCAATAGTCCCATAAAAGCAGGTAGTCGCTCAAATCAAAGGGATTCTTAATATTTTTCACCCAGATGCTGCCCAAAATTTGAGTAAGGGCTATATGTGTTTGAGATATGTTCTTGATGTTTCCCTATTTCTCTTTCGTGCATTGATCTCTATTGTTCGATCATGATTTTTGGTTTGCAGGATTCCTTTAAAGTGTGTTGAAGTACATGAAGAAAGAGCTCCACGAATAAATGGCAAGGTGAAGGTATTGTCTTTGTTTGTTGCATAATTTCCACAAAATTCCTATCATTTAACTGGTATTAATTGAGTGATGATTGTGCAGGATTTGATTCTCCTTTAGGCTATTGATCCATTTAAATTCAACTTTGTTCACCTTCTTCCATAAGCATATACAATCACGTAGAGTTGTCTACTATGCTTTTTTAAGCATCAATAAACTTCTCTTGTTGGATCAAATCTTGTCTCAGTTTTTCACACTGCCTTGGCTTCATTTTTATCATTGGTTTTCAGATTTTGTCTTTTGTGTAAACCTGTCGCTTTATTTCTTTGTACAGGTTGAATCCTGCTTTATATATACTTGTTGACCTTTTCTCTTGTACAGTTCTAGGTTTAGTTATTATGAACATGTTAAAGTTTTCATTTTGTATATAATCTAACCTTATTTAACTTCTTTTAAGATTTATCATTGTATATAACTTTGTTATAATTTGATCTAAATGTATTTATTAAATAACTTCTTTTAAGATCTATCATTGTATATAACTTTGTTATAATTCGATCTAACTGTATTTATTTGAATGATGGTTTCATTTTATTAAATTTTCTCTTATATGTGAATTACTTACAATTTAATTCAACTTCCATCCCTTCTTTAAATTTGTTTCATTCCTTTACATTAATTTTAGTTTTGGTGTATAAATCATTTATAACTTAATCTTACATTTTCATATGACTCTCTAACAATTTCTTTTTAGTTCTTAAATACAAAAAAAAACCATATAATAGAATCGACATCCAAGATAACACACTATCTATCCCTTTCGTCATTCAATGGTTAAATATTTCATTGTAAAGAAGGTGAGGGAGTTGTGTAGTTTTGCGTATCGAGATAGGATTCCCATAGCATCATTTGATAGTCATTTGTTTTCTTTTCTTAGTTTCTATTTTTCGAAGAAATCGCATGTCGCAGGATTGTTCCTTGTGGGTTGCAATTTCTTCAATAAATATGAGAGGGTCAAGTTGCACCAATTTTGGCATGTCTTATAACCCTATTTTCCACTCCATTATAGTGAGAGAAACCCAAGTTCAACTTAGATTAGTTGTTTGGCTAAAATGCATCCCTTTTCACCTTTCTTCTTACTTATGTGAGATTTATCCCATCATAAAAGGATGAAATTACATGATTGAGTTGTTTCTCATAATTAATTTGCCAAAATATTATAATTATGAGATAATAATTATTTCATAATTGAGATAATTGAGAAAAAAGCTCATAATTGTGAAAAAGGTTTCTAGAGTTTTCCATTCTCAAGGAGATCAACTTGAACCACTTGTGTATGAGTTGGATAGGGTTCTATTATTATATAAGTTCCCTAACTTATCAAACCCCTAGGTGTCTAGATACATTCTACCAAAGGATAGAATGACCCCATATAATCTCACAAAGAGGAAAGGGGGTGAAATCAAGTATCCAAACTATAGCATGGGAGCTCTGTTGTATTGGGAGAGGAGACTATATTTTAAGATTGAGGAGAGGATATCCTTTTTGGAAGGTATACATTTGTTGTGCTTTCATTTTGGATTAATAGATACATGTTCCTTCCCTATATTTACATGTTTGCAACAATTAAATATATTGATTCTCGGATGTTTTGAGTTGATGATCTTCCGAGGAATATCACTTTTCATCCTTGAGTGTTTGTGGTTGTGTGTGGGTGTTGAGATTGAGTGCAGATGAAGAAGATCTCTTGAGTGGAGCACGAGGATTATGCTACGAATTCAAAACCCTTCACCGACCTATGAGGAGGCCAGGTGCACACTCTTTCCTTTATACCATCTAGAATTGTTTGCTTGTTGCATGTTTGAGCATTGGGTTTGGATTTGATTGTATATATATTGATCATTTTTTATCTTGTTTTCTAGTGATCTTATTCGGGAACAACATCATGAGCAATAGCTCTTTACATGTAAATTTCATTGCAACAAAATTGGTGTTTTCAATGAGAGATTTTCTCTTTTACCCTCTTTGTTTTTAGATATCCTCTTCTTCTTTATGTTGTTTGGTTTTCTCTTGTTCCCATTGAGTTATTTGTCATTTTTTGGATTCATTTTGATCTCCATTGGTTTTACTTGCTTCAGATCTGAGTTGATCTTAGATTTAGATATTTTGTTTGTTTTTTTTAGAGAACAACAGATTGCGATTGTTTTATCAATTTCTGCTCTTTTTTATATAGATTTTGATAAAAAAAAATAACTACAAAACTGGATTCCTCTCAGAATTCTACCCCCAAAAAAAAATTCAATGAAAGCAGACTCCGTATGAGGATTTTATGACTAGTTGAAGATCAAATAGTTTATTTTTCCTCCGCCCTTGCGCATGGTTGTTTGTTTTGTTCTTTTATGGTTTTTTTTTGTACATAATTCAGTAAAACTAAGCACATATTTGTAATTCTCTTGCAATTTTACCTATAAAAAAACACCTAAAACAAAGTATGTATGAGGAAGATATGACTGATTGAAAAATCAACCTATTTTTTGTCATTTTTTCCCCAATTTTGGGGTTTTTTTTATAGTTTTTTTGCTTGATTTTTCAGTTGTTTTTCTTCAAAATTGTTGTTATTTGTTGGATATATTTGCTATTATTTCTTTCAACTGTGAAATATATCAAATATGGGTGTACTCTTGTTGGTTTGTGTTGGATCCTTCAGTTGGTGCTACTCTAAGGTTTTCCTTGGAGGTTTGGTGTGCTTTGGTTGGGGCTATTGTCCTCATTTTTGGATCCAAATTTTCAGATATGTTTTGTTGATCAAGTAACAATTAAGATCTATTTTATTTTTAATTTAAATTTAAATTTGATTTTATTTGGATTTTATCACTTGTGTTTGAGTGATTTCTCTTGTTTTCTTGTTTGTATGACAATTGGTAGTGTTGTGATTGGTTGTGTAGTTGTCATTTAGAAAAGTTCATGTGAGTGTGTTTCCATTGCTTCTTATCACTCTCATTTGATCTTGTTTAGGTCGTCCTACCTATAGGGTCTGGTTTTGACCTTTTTAGAACATTGGCCTTTGTTGAGCCATTGTGCTACAATCCTAGCTTGTTGACATTTTCTTCCTTTTTTCACTTTTGGCTTTCTTTTGATCGCTTGAATGTATTTTTTTCTTTGGCTTTGCTTTCCTAGCTTTGATGCTTTTGAAGCGCTTGGAGTTCTAGCTTGGGGACTTTTCTTTGGCCTTTTTTCGATCACTTTCTCTTTTTTATTTATTTTTGGGTCAACATATTTATAAATTTGGGATTTGTTGCATTTAAGAACTTAGTGAGAGGTGCATTATAATGGGCATTGGTGTGTTCTGAAAAACTCTTACCCTCCTGTAGTTAGCATTCATTGAAGTGAAAAAGAAGAATTTGCATATAACTGCATTAGGGTTACTAACAAGAGTCATTCACACCATCTGAGTTTCACACCACATCCCAACTGTGTAAACAACAACCACTTAAGTTTAATGTGATAATAAAAGAAACTTGACTCGTCTTTTTCTTTTTACTGGTAGTACACCAACATTAGCTTAAGCTAGGGTCTTGGAGATGGGTGTGTGAGTCAACTGCTTCAAGACTACAAAATAAACTTAACAGCTTGTGGTAGGGAGACAAATCCACTTGTAGTAGTGCGCTCTGGGAAGCCCTTCTAACAAGAGGGTCAAGCACGAGGTCACACTTGGGCTAGGTGAGGTGACATACCCCATTTCACTTAGTTTTGGGTGGCACGATATTTGCGGAATTTTCACATATTACAAATGATATTATTAGCATTTTGTTGTAGCACTTGGGGACCACTTGGGAGGAAACTCTAAAGGGGTTTTGGTCTTAGCTCTCTGGGCTAAGTGTCCTACCCTTGCATGTGAATTTGGCTTACGACTGTTCCCCCATGAAGTATTACTTTTGTTGGTAACTCTAGTGGCCAATCTTTTTAGAGCTCATACATAAGTGTAGGGTCGGGCTCGTCTTCTCTATACCTAGGACAAATATTAGTCATACTCTCTCAGTCCTCTCGGGGGTTTCCCCACGGCTAATAAGGGCACTTGGACCAAGTTCGCAACTAAAAGGGCTGGGAAGCAGGTCACTAGTCTAACTGTCCCACCTCTAGCTTCCTTTAATTTTGGCTTGAGTGTGACTATATTTTAAGATGTTTCTAGTGTGTGTTGTTTGGTCCAAGTCAGTAGTCTTGGCCTGAGGGTGTTTGCACTAACATAATTGTGTCAAATTATAATTTTTCACACTGGTTGAATTTATTCACCATTAGTCACGTTGTATACGTGGTTTTCCTCTTGAACAAGGTGGAATTTCTACTCCTGCTGGAGAGTGCTTGTCAGTATTCAAGACCCTGACAAACCCATAGTTGTGGAATATATACCTAGTCCTTCTTGTAGTGATATGGTTTCCATTTAAATGTTGGCAGATGATTCCATTAGACTTGCTAATCCACCTTTGACTGATCCTTTAAGACTTGAATTTTGGAGGTTGAACCTACACGATTCTACACCTACCTATAGTCATGTTCCTTTGTCTATTGTCTATCCTATGGCGAAGTCTGAGACCTCTTTAGCTTCTCCATTAACAATGTCAGCTACCATGTCATCATTACCGCCTCTTAGTGGGGCCATACCTACTCCGTCGTCTACACCTCTCACATCTTCTTGGGAATCCCACAAGTTTCATCTATAGCTCCCACTAATTTCTTGAATGTTTCCATGCCTACTTCGTCCTCTATGTCGACCATGGTTATTCATCTTAGTTAGCCGGTAGGGTTAGGAATCTTTTCACCTAGCTTTGCTCAACCAACGATTCTTATTCCTTAGTTAGGTGTGGTTCTAGAAATGTGTGGGGGTGGGGTCATCAGTTGTTCCTAGTCAGCCTGGGGGCAATGTCGCTTCTAGTATGTCACAAGCCTAGTATAGTTCATTGCTTGGAGGGATGCCACCTACTAATAATTTTCTTGGAGGGCCCAGTTTACCTAGGGGCAACCTTGTTGTTAGTGTCGTCGCCAATAAAGGATATTCTCCTTATGTTGGTGCTAGTACATAGGCTGGTCCATCTTATCCTCATGGGTATAAGCCCATGAGCAGTCATGCTCTTGGGTGTCCTTTTCACTCTGGGGGCACATTCCATGGGGGGGAAATCCTTTCACCAGTCATCTTTGCCAGCATAAGTCATCTATCGAGGCGAACCTGTACCTTAACCAACAAACCATGTATCATTATCCTTCTTTGGGGGGACCGTAAGGTTGGTCAGGGGCTTCTACTACGTATGATCCGCTTTTATCTTCTCTCGATTTACCGTATCTGGCTAAATTGAATAATTACCCCATCACACATGACCCTTGGTGGTTACTTATGCCTACCAACTTTCCTTCCGATATTCCCAAATTTGAAGGAATTCCTGGAGAGAATTTGTCTACCCATATCACCATGTATCACCTATGGTGTTCATCCAACTCTCTCATGGATTATTTGATTAAGATTTGCTTCTTCCAATGTACTTTAACTGGGGATGCCGTAAAATGGTACATTGAAATTGTCACAACATATTACGGTGACTTTTCACCATTAGCCCAAACCTTTTTGACACATTTTCTATTGCCTACGTTGTAAAATATCAATTTTGATATTTTGTCAAACTTTAAACAAGATGGTGCCATGTTGATTTCTGATCATATTCACGATTGGCGTCGTCGCAAGAGGATGGTGAGAACCAAGCTTCCTGATGATATTTTGCGTAAATGGTTCATCCGATCCTTAAGACCTCAGATTGTCAAAGATGTGTCCATGTTTAGTGTTGTCACTAAGGAGCAAGCTATCTTAAATTCCCAACAAATGGATTTGATTTATTCATAGTCAGGCATGCTTTATGAAGTACTACCTAATGCTCCTAGGTCTTCCATTGACCCACCAAAATCTATTCCTGGCCCACACGTTGATGGTGTGATTGGCTTTGTTTCTGATTCTGTGAGACAACTTGTTGCTCAAATTAGGCAATTGATTATTACATTGCAGCCCCAGCAAGTGTGTCTGGCTCTTCCAAATCACTTTCTTCTGAGTAGTCCACTGATGTTCTTACAGTGAAGTCCACGACACCTAAGAGCAACCAAAAATCTGTTGGTAAAAAGAATAATAATAAGAACAGATAGAAAAACCAAACTACCCAGGAATCTCAACCAAATCCTCATAATCAGGGAGGGGGCACCAGTGAGCATCGTCAAAAGATTAAATTCCCTTGTAAAATTTGTCAAGGTGAACATATTACTCACAAATTCCCTCGGATGGATGAATTACATAGGCTCCTTGCATCACTGCAATCTACCCAACAACCTGTTGTTTTAACTCATTCATTTGTTACACAACCACAACAACAAATGGTTGCCCAACCTCCTCCACCTCGGCAAGGGGGCAAAGAGGTGTCTCTTTTTCAATCCTGCCAATAGTTTGTTCATCTTTGTGTGTAAAGAAGACATTAATGTGACCATACGAGCTAAGTTATATGATGTTCCTGAGTCGTGTTCTTCTTCTAAGGACTCACCCACTCCACCTACTTCCACTGGACCTTTCACATTATATAAGCCTTTAGACCCTGTTTATCACCCCCCTAAGGGTGTCAATCTTAAGACAACACACAGTCCTTCTACTTGGGCCGCTCAACACTATAGTCTTATTGAAGATCTTGCCCAGGCTTCTTATGCCATGTCTACCTTGGAGGTTTTGCAAAGTTGCCCTCAGAAATGCAAGGCCTTGTTGTCTGCAATTAGTGGATTCGATCCTTCTAACTCGAACCTCATCACCTTCAATGTTGATAAGGCTGCCTTTTGACTTTCCCACCAGATCACCTTTCAGATTATTGTGCGTATTTTCCATAATAATATTCGTCGCACTTTGGTGAATGAAGGCTCTTCCACTTATGTCATGTTGACATCCTACTAGAAGGCTCTTAGCTCTCCAGCACTTGCCACATCTAATACTACTCTTCAAGTATTTGATGGACACAAATTTGTGCCTAAGGGGCTTCTTCCCAAGTTTGCAATTGAGTTAGGGGGGGGGAAATGTATATGTTAATGTTGAATTCATTGATGCCACTTTTTATTACAACCTGCTCCTTGGTCGTAGTTGGTTCTATGCTATGACCGTGGTTGTGTCTTTTGTATTTCATGTTCTTTGCTTTCCTCATGAAGGAAAAATTGTTATCGACCAGCTTGACTATTGCATGACATTAGTCCAAATTTCCACTACGTGGAATTCAGTACCACTCCTAGGAGATAAACCTGGTTAGTTCCAAAGTGTTATAATGAGACTCTCTAAAACCTCATCCCTTATGGATGTTTTTCCTCAATTACCACCGCTTGATACTCCTTCCTCTTCTAAATCTCCTATGCATAATATCTCTTCTGACACTTATGGAACCCATAAACCTCCTGATCCTTGGGTGGTGTCACCTGATCCTATGGAAGTTAACCAAGATAGTGAGCACCCTCCACCACCTATTGTGGAAGATATTGCCTCTCCAGAAGTCCGTTAGTACCTCCTGATGCTGGTCAAAAACACCATCCCAATAAGGAATATGACCAGGTTCCTTTACCCACAGGGGCCATTCCTCCGCCTGTTCCACATGACTCCCTTGATGACAAACCCCCTAGCTAATCAACATGGAGGTCATGGATCCACCCACTGATAATATTAGGGAGTTTATACCTTTTCATGCCTCTAGTCTCCCCAATTTGGAACACGTAGAGCTCAGAAAATTAAATCTTGAATTGACCCAGGGGCACCTCCTCGGCCTTTCTTGTAAATTCAACCCATGGACCAATTCAAGTCTTAGGATTATACTATTGAACTTGCCAATGAATTTTCCAACTCCTTCCCACCTCTTGATGAGCGTCGTGTACCTCCTTTATGTCTTGATCCTCCCTTATATGCTCAGGTTAATTTTTAAAGCACAACCATGTTAGAATGTCCCTAGCATAGTCAACCTTTTCGGATTGGGTCGTTTGACTTCCTTTGGCATGGATCCACATTAGTAAGACATATGGTCCCCTCACCCTCCATGGGCTCACATATAGAAACCCTTGGCATGTGCCCACTGTGGCAAACACTTTGACGTGACCTATTAGACTCAGTTTTGTTTATACATATTGTATATAGGAGTGTGATATTTTATCTCTTTTTTGGTTTGGTGGGCGATGCAAGTGTTTTTCATGCCTTTTTTATGCAAAAAATCCAAAAAAAATACTAAACTCAAAAAACCAAAAATATATGTCCTTTGTTTACCTCATCCATGTTTTATTTCTTTCATTATGTGATTTAACCATGGGTATAGTCTTTCTAGACGATTTTTACATGATAGGGTGGCATTTTTATTGCAACATCCATTGGGCCTGAGGTATGTTTCCTCTTACTGGAATATAGGGGTAGGTCATTATCGTCGTCGTCATTGTATTTTGACCATTAGTGCCATTTTTAATGCCTCAGGTCTGATCCCGTCAAGTTGCGACAATAGCCATTCTCCTTTATGCACATCACATCTTGGAGGTAGAGCTTACCTGATCATGGATAACCTAGCTAGTACCTCCTTGTCGTTTTGGTATCCATGCTGTTATTTTATCTTATTTTGGAATTCCTCCTTCTGACCCACCATGACCTTGAATCTAAGCCTCATGTCCTCTTCTTCATCATATTTATGGATTTACCCCATGAGGATTCCACCATTTTATCCCTTGTGATTTCCACTTTTTATCAGCCTATTTTTGTAGAATGAGCCTTGGTTTCTTTCTTCCATCATCATCATTTGATTGGTCCACCATTCGCTTTCACTTGGAGTTTTACCCTTTCTTGGAAGAACCGCTACAATGAGTGGTCTTATTAGCCTGCCTCTTGTCCTAATTATGTCATGAGAAGTTCCATCATTATCGGAACCAGTTGTTATCCTCTCTAACACTCGTTCCTCCAGGAGGGGTTTTCTTGAAGCTCTTTTCAGACTCCTTAATCTATAAAAGATTGTCGAGTGAACTTGTCTCCTTCATGCTCGTAAAAGTACTTTAAGTGTCATCTACCTAGTATAATTTTAACCCTTTTATGGACTGGGATAGACTAGTTACAAAAAAGAATACGCTAGTTCTCTATGGCTAAGAGGCTCTCCCTTGTATACTTTTATCTATTTTTTGGGATTGGGGGACAACTTTACAAAAAATAAATTTATAAAAAGAGAAGGAAGGGAACATTTATTTTCATTAGTCATCAAGTAATAGCATCATTTGTGTTACCCTTGAACACAACACATGTCTATTTCATTGTCTCAAAGTTAGGTTTCAACTTACCTAGGAGTTGTACCATACATATGAGTTTGTCTACTCCTCCAGCTGGTTACTCTTCCAGTCATATGGAGCATGCCTCAATGCCTCCTAAGTCGTTGCATGATATCACATGGTGCTCATTAGTCATGCTGCCAAGTCACTCTTGTGTTGTGTTGCTATGTGTTCAAGGGAAGTCTCAGCCTACGTCGGCCATTTGAAGTATCTTGTTGACCTTTTTGACTCGACCATCCCCATGTTAGTGGCACTTCATCACTTTATGACTTCATCCATATATCACATCATCCTGGTCTGTTATGGGGGATACATCAAGGCCATCCTTTAACGAATCTTCTCCTATCGACTCTAGCTCATTATCCAGGAGCTTGATCTAGGAACCATTAGTACCTTGGAGCTTAAATACCTCAATGGTAGGCTTCCTCATGATCAAAAGTGGGCTTACATCATTGGCTCCTAATTGTTCGAGTTCACTATTGTTCAATGTCAGTTCACTTATTCACACTTGGTGGAATGTACTAGGTACCTTGGGGTCCATTTTCCTCATTGATGGATTCCATTACGTTTATTACTATTTTACCTCCTTGGTTGGTAATCAGGTAGTTTCTACCATGCTCGACATCAGCTCATCTATTCACATAGTGTATATTCGTACTATCGGGGTTATGTCGAAGACCCTAGGTTAGGGACATATCACTCTTATATGGTTCCTAGGTTGCGTTGGAGTTATGTATCATTTATGTACCTTGAGGGTTATTTGAGACACTTCTTTGTCTGTCATATGTCCATAGTCCTACTGATGTATACTGTGACATAGATCCACGTTGTATTTGCTAATGGTTAAGATATATTTGTTGAGTCACATGGATCCACTGTGTATTTCTTCATGGCCATGTCTAGAATTCCATGTCATGGATTTGCAATGTATGTTTTGGTGGCCATGTTCAGTATTTCTTTATGACCGAGCATGGGTATGCTTGCCTTGGGGATGTTATCTACAGAATTGAGACATCAGCACTTGATTTCCTTCAATCAAGCATTATAGTTTTGGCTCCTTCCTCCCATTTTGAGGTTTGAGTATTATTGTAATGCATTTCAACCAACAGTTTCTCTTCTGACCTCATGCATTAGGGGGCATCTATTATAACCCTATTTGCCACTCCATTATAGTAAGAGAAACCCAAGTTCAACTTACCTTAATTTTTTGGCTAGAATGCATCCCTCTTTTCTCTTAAGTATGTGAGCTTTATCCCATCATAAAAGGATGGAATTACATGATTGAGTTATTTCTCGTAACTAATTTTCCAAAATATTATAATTATGAGATAACAATTATTTCATAATTGAGATAATTGAGAAAAAGCTCACAATTGCGAAAAACTTTTCTAGAGTTTTGCATTCCCAAGGAGATCAAATTGACCCACTTGTGTATGAGTTGGCTAGGGTTACATTATTTAGAAGTTCCCTAACTTCTCAAAACTCTAGGCATCTAGATACATTCTCCCAAAGGATAGAATGAGCCTATATAATATCACAAAGAGGAAAGGGGGTGAGATCAAGTATCCAAACTATAACGCGAGAACTCTGTTGTATTGGGAGAGGAGACCATACTACAAGCTTGAGGAGAGGATCTCCTTTGCTGGAAGCTATAATTTGTTGTACTTTCATTTTGGATTAATCAATACATTTTCCTTCACTATATTTACATGTTTTCAGAAGTTACATATATTGATTCTATGATGTTTTGAGCTAACGATCTTCTGAAAAAGATCACTTGTCATCCTTGAATATTTTTGGTTGTGTGTAGGTGTTGAGATCGAGTGCAGATGTAGATTGCTTGGGTGGAGCATGAGGATTATGCTATGAATTCAAAGCCCTCCATCAACCTGCAAGGATGGCAGGTGCATGCTCTTTCCTTTATAACATCTAGAAACATTTGCTTGTTGCATGTTTGAGAATTAGGTTGGTATTTGATTGTCTAGCTATTGGCCATTTTTTCTCATGTTGTCTGGTGATCTTATTTGGGCGCAAGATCATGGATAAATAGCTCCTTGCATGTAAATTTCATTGCAACAACATGGATTAAACCCTACTCATGTGACTTAAAACCGTGGGCAAGTGCTACCATCGCTTCTCGCTAGCCGATGAGAAGTTCAAGGTGTTGATATCAAAGCGATCCTATTTCAAACATGAAAATCCTCCTCACGACTGTACTGTATAGTGTTATTAGTTCTTCTCAATTTTTCATTTCATCTAGCATGCACAAGTATTTTCAAGTTTTGATCATTTGTTTTCCTTGGCATGATTCCCCTACATTTACCTATCATCTTTCAAAATATTCCCATAATCATGTTAATAAATTCATTGATTTTTGTAAATCTGCAAGAGTTCATGACACCCATACCACCTCTCACTCATTCCCTCTTACCTTTTTCAGAAAGGCAGAAGAATTGTATCCTAACGTTGTTGGGTCTTCCCCCTTCGAGAAATTCATTGATGATTTTCCCTCGTTACCCATCTCTCTGCACTCCAAACTTTAGTGTAATTATTGTGAAAGCCCTCATGGTCCTTTAAGTTGTCAAATTCTTTTTGAGGCCAAGAAGCAATATATTGTTGAAAGGGAGAATCTTGTCACTTCAAATGGATGGGTGTTTTCAAATCTTAAACACGTGTCTCCTAGTTCATACGAAGAGGTCACTCCTTATCCTTGTGTGGATGACCAAAAAACCTTACATCATATCTTCTTTTTTGATGACTTTCTCTTTCAAAAAGATCCTAAATTTCATGCATGCAATGATAACCATGAACCTCAAACTAATTTTGACCTCCTTTACCCGCACAAACATGTTATTTATGATGATTATGATGAAGATAGGTCAAATCGTGATTTTGATGATAACTTCCTTGATTTTTGTGATGAACTATTCTTTGGGGATATTGATAGAGAGGTTTTTACCTTTGATTTTGGGAATGACTTGTTTATCGATGTGGTCGAACCTAAAAATTTGAATTCGAAATACCTAAGGCATGCACAACTTCCTTCACCTCCAATGTGGAGGACGTTCAGGATCACATTGATGAATAATGTTAGCCTTGGACATATTTCACATTAATTTTTTTGTCTTCCCAATATGGTATGTGAATGCAATCTCGTGCTTGTTGGTTGGCATGTCATGCAAGATGACCAAAAGTACTTTTGGCTTCTTGTTAAGTCATTGTTGTTGCTATGCATGCTTTTTGGATGGGAGGACAACCATCCTTGCCTGATTACCATAGAATAAGTCATCAATCTTGCAAGCAAGGCACAAGACTCATTCCTTTACATATATTATAATTTAGTATGATCGTAACTATGTCTTGTAGTCTAATCATGTACATAAATAAACCCTTAAAAAAACTATAATACTGAAAAATATTTTTTTTTTCCTTTGTTTTTGCTTTCCATGTTTTTGAGCTTTGCTTTCATTATTGTCGACATTACTTTTCAGTTTTCATTCCATTTAGTTTTTCTTATGATATGTCATTTTGTGCTTTTCACTTTATGTTTCAGTTGTTAGTCAAATTTGTTGCCTTTCGCCTCACTCGCCTTTTTCATCACAAAGTAGAAGGTACCTTAGTCAAATTTGAATTGGTCAAAGGTGAGAAGCAGAGAGTGTTCATGCATTATTTATCATTAACGTAGTGGTGTTTTGATGAGAACAAGATATGCAGGAAAACCACAAATATCTCCCATGCTCATCCTTACATAGCTTTCTTTATCTGACTTTGACTTGCTTATGTGAATATTGTTGCCTAAAGGCAATCTTCATGATATGTGTAGACTTCTTTGGCTTTCCCTTCTTTCCTCTTCATTATGAGTGTGTTGGATTTCCCACGTGCACCCCCCCCCAAAGACTTGTTTTCTTCCTCATATATCATCTTTTGTTCTCGTTCATGACAATTTTGATGTTTTTTTGCCAGCTTGTTTCACCCTTCCTAGATTTTTTACTCTACAAATCCAAAGTCCTGTAATTATTTGCTTGTACACCACTATAAGTGATGTGATATTTTGGTTGGAAATTTGTTGACGACATTTCATCAACGTTTTCTCATTCAAGCTCGACTAAATCTCCCACCTCATCACACCCAAATTTTATGCCTCAACCTATCAATTGACACTTCATATCGTTTCCACACCTTATGGTACTTTTGCATGCCTATGTCCCCCATCTATATTGATGTAAATATGGCATGATATATCATAGAGGTTTTCATGCGATTGAAAGAAAATACACTCCTTCACCTTTCTCCAAAGAAAAAACATGAATGCAAGTGTTTGTTGTGGAAATGCCATTCACTAAGACTTTGGTCCTAACAACATTATTATCAAGAGTGAAATGTGCATTATTATCAAAATCACATTATTATCACAAGAAAAAACATGAATGCAAGTGTTTGTTGTGGAAACACCTTTCACTAAGACTTCGGTCCTAACAACATTATTATCAAGAGTGCAATGTGTATCACATTATTATCAAAAGTCAAAGTGCAATGTGTATCACATTATATCAAAATTCAAAGGTATATTGAGGCGACCTTGGTCTTGCATATTTACTCAAAAGTCAAAGTGCAATGTGTATCACATTATTATCAAAAGTCAAAGGTATATTGAGGCGACCTTGGTCTTGCATATTTATGCAAAAGTCAAAGTGAAATGTGTATCACATTATTATCAAAAGTCAAAGGTATATTGAGGCGACCTTGGTCTTGCATATTTATGCAAACCCTCAAGTCGAGGACCCACAAACCACTAAATGGACATCATCATCGTCGAATGATAGAACCAAAAATAGTGGTATATGTTTGATATATCGTAATTTCACACAATACGTGCGAGATATATGGAATGAGTGTTATAAGAGATGGAGTTGTGGCTAAATGTTAATATATTGATGATTTTAGCAGAAAGAAAGTAACATCAATGTGTTATAAAGCTTGTATCAAGATGGAGGAGAAGCAAAACCAAATCTCAACCATGATCAAAAGTAGCAAAGATTCAACAAACTCCCTCAACTTTTGCATGTAGTATAGATTTAACTGTTATTGTTACATGGACAACATGTTCATATACTAATGTGAAATATTGGAAATCAACTCATGCACTTCATGTTAGATTTCATGGTTTGCTTAAAGGTGACAAAAGCATTAAAAAAAAGGAAGTTGTGATAGTGACTGGACCAGTTGAAGATGAAGAAGGTGATACACTAGGCCTCTTCAGGAACTTATGTATGACGTTGAGCCATAAGATCTATTGTAGAAAAGTGATAGATGAAGTTGGATATTCATTTGTAACTTTCTGGAATGCGATGTTTGAATCGTTCTAGAGTTTATATTTGTTTGTATGTTTCTAAAATACACTATACCAACAATTGTGAGTTCCTTGGAAACCTTGTTAAGGTAAATTATGGTTAAGACATTATTTGTAAAAGCAAATGACACAAAGCTTCTGACTTCTTTGATCTCACTAGCATTTGCTTAGCAGTATGTCCAACTTATTTATGAGATCTATCTATGCATTTGGAACCTTTCATATTATGGCATTGTTATTTATGGACAATTTATTTCTTTATCGACCAAAACTTCATTTTGGTGACTCCAAACATTCTTATTGTACCATTAGTAATTGGTCAAATTGTGTTGTATTGCATATGTTGGAAGTAGCCACACATTGAATGCTTTAAAACACTGAACCAACCTGGAAGTATCCTTTATTGTAGTATTTATATTACATTTCTCAAATTGGCTTGGTCATGTCTCCTTTGAGTAACAATTCCCTCCTCTTGGATTATCATCAGAATCCTTTTCCTATAATTCGTGGTCATGTCAAGATTCAATCTAAGACACTTCCTCACCTCTTTGATTACTTATGACGTTATCTTTGACATATTGTTTCGTCGGTAATTACTCTTTTATATAATTTACTTACAATTTAATTCAAGTTCCATCCCTTCTTTAACTTTGTTTCATTCCTTTACATTAATTTTAGTTTTTTAGATAAATTGTTTATAGCTTAATCTTACATTTTCGTGTGATTTTTTAACATTTTCTTTTTATTTTTTAAATAAATAAATAAAATAAATATAAAAACATAAGAATATAATTGACATTCAAAATAACACACTATCTATCCCTTTCGCCATTAAATGGTTAAACATTTCATTGTAAAGGAGTTGATGGTGTATCTATTTATATTTATTTGTTTTCTTTTCTTATTTTTTATTTTTCGACGAAATCACATGTTTCGGGATTGTTCTTTGTCATTTGAAATTTCCTCTTTAAAGAAGAGATGGTCGAGTTGCAACAGTTTTGGTGTGGATTCAATCTTACTTGTGCGGCTTAAAACCCTGGGTATTTGCTACCATTACTTCTTGCTAGCCGTTGAGAAGTTCAAGTTGTTGATACTAGAGCGATCCTATTTTAAACCTCAACATCCTCCTAGTGACCATATTGGGGAGTGTGTTAGTTATGCTCCTTGATTTTTCTTTTCATTCAACATGCGTAAGTATTTTCATGTTTTGATCTATTGTTTGCCTTGGCATGATTACCCTACCTTTACCAGTCATCCTTCAAAATTTTCCCATAATCATGTTAATAAATTTATTATTTCTTGTCAATTTGTAGTAGTTCATGACACCCATACCACTCATCATGTATTCCCTCTTACCCTTTTCGGAGAGGTAGAAGATCGACATCCTAACATTGATGGGCCTGCCTTCTTCGAGAAATTCATTGATGATTTTCCCTCCTTATTAGTCTCTATGCACTTCGAATTTTGGTGTAGTTTATGTCAAAGCCCTCATGATCCTTTGACTTGTCAAATCCTTTCTGAGGCCAAGAAGCAGTATAATCTTGAAAGGGAGAATCTTGTAACTTCATATGGATGGGAGTTTATAAATCTTGAACCTGCATCTCCTAGTTCATACAAAGAGTTCACTGCTAATCCCTGCCTAGCTGGCAAAGAAAACTTACGTCATATCTTCCTGTTTGATGACTTTCTCTTTCAAAAAGATACCACATTTCATGCATGCAATAATTTCCATGAACCTCAAACAAATTTCGACCTCCTTTACACCATAAAAATTGTTATTTATGATTATTATGATAAAGATAGACCAAATCATTATTTTGATGATAACTTCCTTGATTTGTGTGATGGTCTATTCTTTTAGGATATTGATGGAGAGGTTTTTTACCTTTGATTTTAGGGATGCCTTGTATGTTGATTCAGTCAAACTTGACAAATTTGAATTTGAAATAACTGAGGCATGCACAACTTCCTTTCCTTTGAGTGTATGATGCATGTACCTTTTTATCTTTCCAGTATGTTATGTGAACGCAAGACCATCCTTGTTGGTTGGTGTGTCATGTGAGATGACCAAAATTAATTTTGGCTTCTTATTAAACCATTGTTGTTGCTATACACACTTGTTGGTTTGCAAGACAATCGTCCTTGCTTGATTACCGATAACCTTAACCCGATTGCAGATTCTCATAGCACACTTACGTGGTTATTTGGGCCCACCTCTCCCTCTTCCGTTTATAGAGACAGACGTTGACGTTCACCATCAGAATTGTTTGTCGTCAAAAGAATTTTATAGCCGAAAGTTGGAAGCTTATCATGTATAAGTGTTACTTCTGCCATGTGCCATTGTTACCCCGTCATCTAATGAGGAACTTGAGGCATTGAATTCAATTCAAGCTACCTACCTACAGCACCCCTGCGGGTCATACCCTATGAAAAGCCATAAATACACTGTGAAATGGTTGAGCAAAGTTACCTAGACAAACACATTGTAATTCTAAATAAGATTCGAATTATGGGCGATGGAGGCGTCAGAAAACAATTATACAAATTATATTTGTTATCTTGATATACCTGCCGCAACAGGTATTATGCATTGAGTTTATGCTAATTTTGAATTAATTTGGTCAAAACTAACAAATATTTTTCTATTTACAAAAGTTACACTTTAGTATTTTATTTTTTTATCTTTTTTTTATTCATATTTATATCTTATCTCATTGGTTGTGTATTTACACATCTTATTGGCCATTACTTAGAAATTTGTGTTTGCATTTATGTTTAATATTGCATATGTACAGGCCCATCTTTATGAGATTCAATAGTGCTGACATATCCATAGCACTTTTAAGTCATAACCGACCCCACGAAATGACCTTGACTTGCGTGTTACCTCTGTCGGATGTTTTCTCATTAACATCTTTGACTGTCATTTCACATTTTGTAAATATTACTCACGCCCCTATGAAATTAATAAAAAGAACAAAGACTTTGTACAACCAACCTTCTCAATCATAAAAATGCAGGCACGTCCCAACAATGTCATATATACGAATTGTTTGGTGCAATTTTACACATCCATTGTGTTCTGAATATCGAAATCACGGATGTGGATTATACAATGCTGTCATTCCCATATTCCATGCAACTTGGCAACTTTGATAGTGTTATTAGTTAACGTTGGCATTCCCATATTCTATGCAACTTGACAACTTTGATAGTGTTGTTAATTAGCTATACAAATCAACGTTATTATTATGGTCTGGTAGTGGGCATGGTGGGGAGAGCATTTTAAATTGCAATAGGACTAATTTTATGGTGATAGGGTACAAATAATCAATTTCACATTTATTAAATTATATTTTATTACATAATTTTTGATAGATATAAATAATTCACTTTACATTTTTAAATTATATTTTGTTATATAATTTTTAAATTTTGGTGATATTTGGTGATTCAATGATATATTATTACATAGTTATTGCATAATTTAAAATATTAAAATTATATATGGAAGTAATTCAAAGTTTTTTCTAATATTCTAATCACACATTTTAATGTAATCTCTTTTCGATTTTTATCATATGGCTATTTCTATTTGAAGAAAAGAAAATGTCTATATGTGAAGTTTGGAAAATGTCATAAATATATCAATAAAAGAGATATATATTCAATTGTTAAATACAAGTTAAAATGGCGTGAAATCTTTGTATTACATATACCGGAATTGAAACAAAATTTGATTTGTCAAGCATCCCAAGAGTGTTAGAAATTTGAATTGAACTCATAGGAGCCTGGAGTTATAACATTATTGTCTGCATTGATTTGGTTCAAAGAATTGATATACATTCCCAACAATTAGAAACATAGAAATATATTTTCATATATATATATATATTATATATTATGTCTTGCCTCCAAATTTTATGTTCATGGTTTTCTTTATAAAAATATTTTTCTAAATTTACTAATAATATATATATATATTAAGCATATAATTATCTTATATTTAAATTAAATTAAATATAAAATAATTATAGCTTAAATATAACCATATAATATATTAAAAAAAAAAAAAAATCATTTTACATTTATCTAATTAATGTTCATAAATTCATCACTTATTTATCAAATTGCAACCTTACTATATTTAAATTAAGTCGCTGGTACTAGATACTATGTAGCACTTGTTTGTTAAGTATGAGTTGAAACTGAGGCATCTATGTTTTTTAAAACTTGATAGTCATACAAAACATTGATTAGGGTTCGTAGCAACTAGATTCCTATATTTTAACGTAAATGTTTAATGATGACTTCCACAATTTTACAATCTGTTGAAACTGAGGCATCTATGTTTTTTAAAACTTGACAGTCATACAAAACATTGATTAGGGTTTGTAGCAACTAGATTCCTTTATTTAACGTAAATGTTTAATGATGACTTCCACAATTTTACAATCTCACTCACAACAGTCATGGTAAGTCAATTAGGATTTTCCATTTATTTTTAATGATTGGACTTTTTATTAAAAATTAGAGAAAGATTATTATTATTCATTGGTAGCACTTGTTTGTTAAGTATGAGTTGAAACTGAGGCATCTATGTTTTTTAAAACTTGACAGTCATACAAAACATTGATTAGGGTTTGTAGCAACTAGATTCCTTTATTTAAACGTAATTCTTTAATGATGACTTCCACAATTTTACAATCTCACTCACAACAGTCATGGTAAGTCAAGTAGGATTTTCCATTTATTTTTAATGATTGGACTTTTTATTAAAAATTAGAGAAAGATTATTATTATTCATTGGTCCAAAGGATTTTAAATTAATGGTATAAAATATTAATATTATAGTATACATATTAATATTATTTATAGATTTAATTGTTATTAATATTGTAATTTTGTTAATAATTATTTTAGAAAAATTATTTAAATAAATTTTATATTTTGAAAAAGTTATAAAAAAAATTGTCAATTTAAAAAAAATATATATTATTTTGAATATTAATTTTCATAAAATTTTATTTTTTTTCCCTCATTGTCTTTAAAGTTATTGTCCAATGAGACACATATTCTATACTCCACTATAAGGGAGATGTATAATTTCTAGATCATGCTCACTTAACACGTCCCTTTTATAATAAATATAAAATATTTCATAAATGTAAAATAATGTCACTTATAATTAAAAGTAAAAATGGATGTTACCTATTTGGTTAGTCTTCATTAAAAACATTATAAATATCAATAAACTCACTCTCATAGCCCATTGGGTGTAGAATAGACAAGGATGGGGTGTACTAGTAAGTGAGTTAGTGAACTTGGGAAAAATATCCAGGCGATGGGGTTTATTGTTAAGTCATTTAGTGAACTTGGGCAAAAAATCCAGGTGATGGGGTGTATTGTTAAGTCATTTAGTGAACTTGGACAAAAATCTGGCCATGTTAAGGGTTGGTGTTGCCAGGTGCGATCCTTGGGTGATTTTGATGGCCACATGTCAATCCTAATAGAATCTTTGATAAACTCAGACCACTTGACAAAAAAAAATCTCACTCTCATTCTGCTCATTATATTTGTTGGTGACATCACAACCCAGAAGATGAGGTAAAAAATAAAAATCTTTGTCATTGTGCTCATTGTATTTTTTGTTGACATTACAACCTAGAAGATGAGGTAAAAACATATTTTTCTCACTATGAACCATAAATAAAATATTTATATATTTCGATGTGAAATAAGACAAGTAAATTGAATTGTCTTTAGTGTGACTTTTTGGAATTTCCAGTTGAAAATTTTGAGGTGAAATCTTGATTATATAGATTCAAATTTATTTATTTATTTTTTTTTTTTTTTTTTTTTTTTGTATATGTGGATTTAGCACCCCTAGGGGTTACCCATCAAGCTTGTGATTTCAATAAATTCCTACCAGATTTCATAGAACAAAGACTGAAAAACCCACCAGAAAAGCTTCCAAAAAGTCTCACTGAAGACAACTATAAAGATAAAGTAACTAAAAGTTAAAAAATAATATTATGTGAAATAAGATAACTTTATATTAACTTTAAAGAAAGATAAAGTAACTAAAAGTTAAAAAGTGATATTATGTGAAATAAGATAACGTTTTATCAACTTTAAAGAAATATAAAGTTAACAAGTGATATTATTGCACATAGGTACATTTTGTAGTTCAATATGAGGTAGATGTGTATCTAGTTGACAAGTGTCCCTTTTAAAATAAAAATAAAACATATTCTAAATAAACAAATAAAACAATGTTAAAGCTATAATGCATGTGATGACCATAATGCAAGTGATTGTGACAAAAGGGAATGACAATAGGCTATAAGAATGACTAAAAATGGCAAAACTCACACTTATGAGAGAGTAGTAAAGGTCTCAAAATGAAAGCCCAGTGTCTCCCTCCCTCAAATAGGCTCCTCAAAATGGATCAAAACTATATTGCCAACACCTCTTATCATAATACAAGGGTATATTTCAAATATCTTATCTCACTTGTCTCTTTAATTTAATTTATTACATTTATAATATTTATAAACCTAATTTACATTTCAGATCTATGGGTTATTGAAAAATACACATAACAAGTGAAAAAAATAACCAAATCATAATAGAAAAAAACCATTTTGTAGTGGTAATCCAAGGATGATAAAACTCACTCAAAATAACAACAGTAGTTCAACAAAGTTACAACTTGTAGACAAGTTAGTCAACATTGAAATATCCATGGATTAAACTAAAACATTAATGGAAACTACTCATAGGCCATTTGGTTCCCCAATTAGTCATCTCCAACACTATCTCATATTGTTGCAACTCTCAACCCTATTGCTCTTGTGGCCTTGGTGTCCTACCAAGTATTTAACTTTTCATAGTTTCCTCCAATTTCACTTCCTCACATGCTCCTTATCCATTCCAACCCAAGAACCACTTTTCTTGATATACCTACTCAAGTTAATGTAATGGATCTTCTATTAAATGCAACCCAACCATGGGATTGCAAACAAATGTAATTAGTATACCTTCGAATATGGGATAATAAAAAGAACTGTTATTTAATACTCTCATCACTCTTTTTATCTTACACGAATGTGAAGTTTGGGATGAAATATCTCTAGAAAATGTTGAAGAAGGATAGATCAAATCCAAAATAATTTATAATTTATAATCCTACTATTAAAAGTGTACACCATGTCATCCCACCGTTGGAAAACTCAATTGGTGATGGCCGTGAAAGTGAAGTATTCTGTTCCAAGAGGTTCTAGGTTCAAATCCCTCGAGTTTACCCATGGAACACGTATTGGGGGCAATGTAGTTCACCTAGAGGTTATAGTGGTAGAATTTGGAATCAACCCCATGTCAAGTGAATATAATACTGACCCAGTTGCCAATTCTTCTAGATACAAAAAAAAAGTGTCTGCCCTATCCTATCCTCCTCATAGAAGCAAGCCTATCACTCGTTTGAGTGCATGGCATAATATGCTTGAACTCATTATTTGAGACTAATGACATATTGTCTTTTTTAAGATTCAATGCCAACTTTCTAACCAAAATATCAACTTCCAATAAACCAATCATTTGATTCTATTAAATCAACAAACTCATAATGTTATCACGCTACATGATACAATGATACTCCAATTCATTGATCTTAGAGTAGGCTCACATAATATTCTCCTTAATAAAATGAATTAGCTCTTTGCAACTTCTCAAAATTCTTTCGCATTCATTGATATCACTTTTTTCCATGTTCAGATGATTTTCTATCCAATATAGATAACATCAATCCCTAATGAGGAGACAATTTTGATTTTGGCCTCCAAAGAGAATCCTTTTTTGGGATCTATAACGTAGGAAAGAACTTGAACAGGGTTAAGGACAAACTTATATACATCCATGAAATTTCATTAAAAATTTTAGTAGTTCCTTAATCTAAGGATGAATTCCAATAGAACCGAACTAAAAATAGATACAACTATTTGAATACAAGAAATAGTAAGAGTTACCATAAACTAGAAAATCCTCAAGATAAACCTCTCTCGTTAAGTGCAATTGTCCATAAGTTTGTTGAAGTACCTTTCCCCAATTGTTTCCTAAGAATTCTAGGTTTAAGAAGATACAAAATAAAGGATAGAAAAACTAGAAGGGTCTTAAATTAAAGAGACCCCACAAATGAAAATAAGTGACTAAGAGAAGGGAAGGAGCTAGTCTAATATGGCTATGAAAGAGAAAGGATGTGATAACAAAAATGGTATAGGTGTAAATACAACTCAACGAGATTTTATAATCTAATGGGGCATCAATGACCTCGATATCAATCAAGACAATCTTGTCGACAACATCAATGGGACAGTTGCGATATAAACTGAGGGTTGTGAGGGGTGACTATCCCAAGCATGGACAGTGATAGTGGATGGGGATAGGTTAGGGGAACCAAGTTCCTTCCAAACACTAGAGGCCATCACACAGGTGGAGACGCCTTCATCTATGATACACCACTGGAAATTAGTGTTTTTTTATGGAAACTGGTATTTGAAAGGCAATAGATGAAGTAAGGGGAGGTTGTTCCACTTTGTCAACATCAAATACAATCATATGATCATCAGAGGGATACACATCTCCCAAATTAGATAGTAGATATTTCTATTGGGATCGGGACATCTAGAGGACTTGCAACATTGACATCGTAGCAGGAGACTGTGCCAAGTCATCTACTATGTTATAGGTATGGGCGGCTTTAGAAGAAGCAACATTCCAACGTAATCGACTTTTGGGATCTTGGGGGGAACCTCAACATTAGTTGGAGGGATCTATACGGTACCATTTTGTGATGAAATAGGCTTAGTGGAAACTTTGGGTTGGGAGTCAATCACTGACTTTGCAGGGGGCTTGTCATATTAGTGAGACCGAGTCTGGAGGTTGACTTATTCAGTATTGACTTCATCAGGATTCATCATAAAGATCTAGTAATAGTTCTGGCCAGATTATGAAGGTTGAGGAGTTGCATTACCATGTGTGGGTTGTGCAGCTACATATCCTTGACGAGGAAAAGTGTTCATAAGCACAACCGATTATGATGAAGCAAGAGGGGGAGGGGGGAGGAATGGGTTGCGGTCCTGTAGAAACAACTACTTGAGCTTCCCATGCTTGGCACATCTAAGGTAAAATTGAACATTCATGAGTATAATGGCCAAATACTCTACAACAGGCACAAGGTCTATTCGTTCGAAGAGCCTTTTTTTTAAGCTTGCTTGGGATATCCACCTTATTGTTGGGTTTCAAGATTAGGCTAGTCACCCTCACGGGGCATTAGGTGGTGGACCTTGGTTGCCTTGGTTACCTTGAGATTTCTGGTTCTAGTTACCCTTCCCTTTATTCCTTCTCTTGGGGTTGGGGGGATTGGTTGTGCTTTGTTGGGCATATACTCGACCTTGGAGGGGTGGTTGCTATTGTGGCAGAGGTGGAGGAGGCATGGGAAGTTGGGGCATTGGTGCTGACGGGGCTGGAGCATTAGGAAATGCATAAGGATAGTAAGGATTCATGATAACATTTTAATAACCAAGTGGAGCAACAATTGGTCCTTGCATTGATTGATGCGGATGGGGACATGCATATGACATGCTTGTACCTTGGTAATTGTTCCCATGTGAGGGATTGAGAGGGGGATAGGTGTAAGAGGAACAAGTCCCCCCCTAGGGTTGGCCATAACTCATTGGAGGTAGAGAAAATGGTGGAAGTGGAGGGTGGGAAATAGATCCAACGATATTATTTGCAGCATGAGATGCCCCCGACACATTAGTAGCACCAAGCCAAGGCAAATCGAGGAGGACAGTATAAACATAACCTGACTGTGCATAGATCAGGTCATATTTTAAAACTATTTGGAGTGATTTTTTCCTAGACTAGGGGAAGTGAGAGGTGACATATTTTCCTATGGGGACCAAAAGCATTATAAGGAACCAATCCATATAAACATGGTCATCAAAATCAAGGGTTCTACACATGCCCCTCCTTTTGCGCCATTCTTGAACATGGTTAGAAAGGTGGGTGGCAGAAGTTTGATGGAAAGAGGTCAAAAGTTCGGTACCTGTGTCATATCAAAGAGGTAGTTGGAAATAGGAAATAAAATCTTTGGCGAGAGTTGCGAAGGTGGAATGGGAGGCATGCGGTTGGTCCACATACCATTTGGAAACAAATCCAATAAGGGTGCATTGGAAAAGGTGAAGATGAATGGAGTCTTTAGTGATGTAATTTGATGAACACCACATATGGAAAGATCTAACATGATTTGTGGGGTATTCTCCAAGATTACCTTCAAACTTTGGGATGTCAAAAGGAAGCTTGGTAGGAATAGCAGGCCAATTGGGGACATGGAGAAGAGGATCGTTGATGACCTCGCTGAAGTCAGGAAGGCTCAAACCAACAATATAGGGGAGCAATGGGAGGTTAGTGACCATACCAATAGAGTTTCCGCCTATGGCATTACCTTGGTTACCACCTTGGTTTCCTACACCCACGTTGGTGCCTGACATGGTGGCGGTAGGAGGTTGGGAGGATGTGAATCAAAGAAAGAACTGGAAGAATAAGAAGAACCAGACTCAGTATGGGGACTCAATGGAGGACTAGGAGGATGAACTCGAACTCGATGGGGAGGAGTAAGATGTCCTAAAGGAAATTGGGGGGAAAGGCCACGAAGTCTCTACGAAAAATGCTTAGGGGCGTAATGATGTCAAGACAAACATGACTCAATAGAATAAAAGATGATGATAGGAGAAAGAGAGCAACAAATAGCAAGAAAACACCTAGTGCAGTGGTGCCAAGTGTAAACTAACTATATTAATATGTTACTCTAATTCAAACAAACACGTCCTATCAAAGAAAACCGACCTATAGCCTATAGGTGATCTAAATCCTCAAACAAGTCCTAAATCTCTTATTTCATATGGACTTCCAAAGGATTTCATACTTGACGGAATCTGATCCCTACAATCAAAGTTGTATAGAGAAAGGTGGAGTAGAGAACCAATTTCTTCCCACAGCCAGTCCTATAGGGTGTTTTCCTATTATTAGTCACTACAATTACTTTCATCCCACAGGGGTGGTCGAGTTTTGAGTTTCTTGGTGATTACCCAAAGCACGGGATTCCCTGCCACAATTCGGGTATCCCTGAGATGAACTGCTCACATGATGACCTAGCCTAACCCCCTCTAAATTGGGTTCCTGGCGCACTCTGGCTTTGGACCATCAAATGGTGAAGGATTTTAAGCTCCCTAATATGTCAACAAGTTATGTCTCAATGTAAGTGATCGATGGGTGTTATTGGAAGCCTATCCCATTGATTCTACACCTAACTACACATATTGTTTGGCCCTAGTGCCCAAGTGAGCTTAATCTCTGTGTGTTAAGTTATTATTATGTGGCTTGTTTCAAATCTTGGCTTGGCGGTGTTAACCAAGCTCACATTCACTTAAGGTGTGCACGTGTATGTGAAAAGTGTGTTCAGTGTATGAGTTAATTGAGCATGTTTTATGCTGCCATGTGCTGCTAAAAATCAAGTGCTGAAAAAATGTAAATAATGTTGAAAATGGACAGTAAAATGAACAAAAAATCCAAGCACACAACCCCCCACCCAAGAAGGCTATCAAGAATCTGATAAAAATATGGTAAACAAGAAACTTAAAGACACACAAATGGCAAAAAGATTTAATGTATAAGGGATTGGGATCTAAAGGCACCAATCTGTTGTAAATGGGGCAGAAAACTAGCAAAAGTTAGAGGTGAAAATGCTGGAAAAGGATAGGCAAGAAGCTTCAAAATCCAGGATGCACAAGGGGATCCTAAGGAGGGAAGGAAACACTAAACTCTAAAGGGAGTAAAATGATGAAGAAACCTATCCAAGAGGGTTCTAAAGCAGTGGACAAAACCCTAGAAAACAGTGGCTGAAAATGCTTCCCTCTAGACTCCTGAACTCAGTGAGTCTCTTCCTAAATGATGGAGGTGTACTCTAAACCCTAGGGGGATTTTCCCTTCCTCAATGAGAAACTACTAAGTGAATCTGGGCCTAGGGGTGATTGAGGACAAGACGGAAACCCTTTCCATTACACTCGCAACAAAGTCGACAAAACTGGAAAATTCTATAATAAAAAAATCTGAAAAATGATAAAATGCAGAAAATGACCTGAAAAGTGCATCTAGATGCAGATAATGGGCTAAAAAGTGCATTGGGACACAGAAAAGAGGCTGAAAATTTTGTTCTTCTCCTGCAACTCTCACTCAAAAAATCTCACCCAAATTGTGTCATTTCCTACTTGACTGGTACCAGTGACCTGCGGAAAGACGCAGAACCTGAATAGAAATAGAAAATTTTCCAAAAAATAAAGGAGATCTAAAAATAAAAATGAGAGTGCTAAAAATAGCTAAAAACATTGAAGATCTTTGAAACGACAATCACCAAGGATCTGAATTACTACACTAGTGGAGTCGTTATTTGTTGATGACTATGTAGCTAAAAACCCACTAGAGTCACAATTTGTTAGTAAGAAAATCCTTAGAAAGTGTACCAAAAATACTTCACTTAAGTCACTAGTTACAAGTCACCCTAACAATAAGATATGGTTGTTTATGCTTTAGATCTGCAATGACAAAATAAGAAAATCTTGCAGCAAAAAGATCATATGCAACCCAAAACATATAACAGCTAGAAATAAACATTGTAGTACCCAATGTAGGACTTAAAATGAATAATAATTTTATTAAAGCACCTAGTAAGGAAGATTTACAACATGGGTCTATAGATCCCCCTCCATGGGATGGCTCTTTTTGATGTCATTGTGCTTCAGCGATCTGTTTGTCTCTCTCAATATGCAGAAAACCCAAAGGCAAGATGGAACTCAATTAGAAGCTCAAATATGATAAGACGATAGGGGTGATGATGATGATGATCATGGTGAATAATGAATGGAAAACTCTCTTATTTATAACAAAGTATTGAGTTAAATTAGGAATTGGAAAATAATAATAAAATATTGGCCAAATCAAAATCTAGTCGTTAGGAATATTTTATTATATTTTTTGGAGAGGAAAAGTATATTCAAAATGGTCAAATATCTTTATTTAGAAAATGGTTGAAGGAATAAACAAATAAAATGATTTATTAATCACTTTGTGAGAATTAAGAAAATGTGAATTTGAAATAATTATTAAATAGTGGTTTAACAATTATTCCAAAAATAATATTAAGGAATAATAAATAAATATTGATTTAATTAATTATTTCAAGGTGATTAAGTCAAAGATGCTAAGAAATAATTGTCAAATAATTATTTAATAATTATTTCTAGAGAAGATTAAATAACTAATGATTTATTCAATTATTCTCATGTGGTTTTTGAATTTTCATCAAATGGTTTACTAAATTATTTCCTATGGTGAAAGTGAATTTACTATGGTAAAATTAATCCTACATGGAGTATTTCGATCCGTCTAGTATGAAATGGATAGGTGATCATTTTTTGGGTGATAACAATAGATAAAATATTTATTTAACCATAATACTTATTTGTGTTTTTATCTTTCGTTTCATGAGTCTACCGCAATTAACATGTTTAGCTCATTTTTGTATCAAACACACCTATCCACACTCTTGATCTAGTGAGTGTGAGACAAGTATTCTCTTCTTGGCATACACTTGTCATTTTGGGTTGAGGCAATCCTCTTCCTCGAGTGATCTATTTGGTTGAGGTTTTCCTTCACAAATATAGTGAAGGAATTTTTGGAGTCCTATAGCCATGATATTCTATCTGCTTGCTCCTAACATGGTTTACTTGTCTTAGGTCAAGTGTTGCTTCAGTGGTCTTGTTCCTAGGCTCTCTACTTCATACCCTTTATCTATCCTCCTAGATGATTCATCATTTCACCTATATCACAATGTTTATTTTACGTGATATATACTCACAAAACTTTCAATCATAATTTTTTTTTTTCCAAACTCGCTTCATACAAAACCTAGCTCTCATAAACATGGGACTCTTCTCATAGTTTTTGGTTATTTTCAAGTGGTGATATTTCATATTTCATTGTCAACTTACATCTCATGCCATACCCAAAGAACTCTACTTGTAATATGTATTCTCATCCAGCCACAACATGTTAGTGTCTCAGGCATCAAATCCCTTTTGAGATATCATTTGTGACAACCACAAAATTTATTCAAAACCATCACATAGTCAATGATTTAATCATGTTCACAACAACCACAAAATTTGTTCAAAACCATCACATAGTAATTCATTTAATCATGTTTAGAGAAACCACAAAATTTGTTCAAAACCAACACATAGTCAATCATTTAATCATGTTCGATTGCATACCAAGAAAATTAAAAGAAAACATCATTGTACTAAATAATAATTCCATATTAGCACACCCATTTAAAAATAAATCTTATGGCAATCATAATTTTCATGTCAACATATAAAATTCCTCAAGGCCGAGAGTTTCATTTTCACTCTCCTTCACCTATGGAAATAATGATTTTTTTCTCTTTAATCACTAAGTAAGAGTTTATTAATATAGAAAGGTATGGCCACAATGGGAAAACACAACATAAAAATGGAGTTCTTCATTGTCTTAGAAGCACTTTGGTGCTTCTCCTTTATTTTTTAATGTCTCACATACTTGAATGAAACAAAATTGTGTGAGGCCATTATGGTCCTATAGGGAAAACTAACGGAGCAGTTCCTCATGCTTATCCTTTGTTTTTTAGTGTCTTACATGCATGAAAAAACACTTAACACAAAAGGGGATCCCTTAATTATTCTAGCAATATTTGTGTGCTTCTTATTTATTTTTTCGATGCCTCGCAAGTTTGTTTCGCTCAATATGTTCTTGGTTGCCGCCTTCTAGAGTGACAGTCTCATCCTCACATATGGTTTAGTTTAATTTCCCACTCACACACATTCTTTGGTTTTCTTCACACACTTCTTTCTCTTTGTCTTAACCATGCCCTTCTTAGGAATTCATGCAATACATGCATTGAATTGAAATTATTCGAAAGAGATATAAACTCAATGTGAAGGAATTCTTAACCATTGTAGTATGGTCGATTTCCATATACATGATTATCATTATTATGCATATTCAGTTGATGATTTCTCAAGGCTCTATTGACAGTTGAAGGCACTTCCTTGCCTCAAGTACCACTTCAATTAGGTGGCCTTTTAATATCAGATTCGTAAGTGCAACCTACACCTTTCACCACTTTATCACCTTATCACATATCAATTGTTAGCCAACTAATTAAAACATGTGCTAGAGTATTTTCAAACTCAACAATCAGTTCCTTTCTACTCACTTACTTATTTTCAATATCCTTTAGGCATCAACAAACAATACTTATATATTTGCATATTCTAACACTTTTATCATAAAAAGGAAGAGGTTTAAGAATTTTCCATTTCAAGTTCCTTTGCATAACTCAGAATTTTTAAAAACTCTACTCCAATTCCCTTGAGCGGTTATTATCAATTGAGTTGGTCATTTCCTTCTATATTCATCCCATCCTTCTATGTACACATGCACTTCATGAGAAAAAATTAGTGTCCAACCTATCAGTCCTGTGCAATTTAGACTTAAATTGGTAGATCAAATATAATCTAACAGTGTCAAAAATTCTTAGTTGTTATATTCATCTTCCTCTAACTTTGCTTCCTCAATTAAATATTTACTGTAGAACGTCCATATGTGACCACATTATTATGCAACTCTCCCTGGATGTATTTCCCAACAGTCCCTAATATTATCTCAATTTTACAAATTAGTGACAACTCTATCATTTTGGTTGTTTATCAATCCATTTCAGATGCATATGCATAAATGTACATTCATATTATGCTTTGAAACATGCATGAAAACAATACTCCAATCATGCACATTAACACACTTGTGCATTATCCACACCTTTCTCATTATTCATGTACAACTATTAAATACAGTAATAACTTGCTTTATGAGAACCTACATTCATTCAATGACCCATCCCTTGGGCATGACATGTTGTCCTCTTTCATAGGGCAATAAAAAATAAGAAATCATTTGTTCCAAGCAATATGGAATTATTAGGTGATTTTTAGCCTCACTTGGAGTATAACCAATGCTACCGCTTGATTTTATTACCATTCACGTAATTATATCGTTGTTGGAATTATATTTTCAAGAGACGAATTATTACCTAATTCCCTCCCAATACTATGATAATACCAAAACTATACATACAATGTTGCTATCAGTTGTGGGATGCTACATGATCAACTCGTAGCTTAGGAGGGTTCTTGCAGTAATCTTTACTAACCTCTTGATCAATACTTTATTATCCATATCCTTCTCCCCACAAAACTCTTTGTAACATCCTTATTAGCTTATTTAACCATATGGTCGACTTATTCCTAGTTACATGTTCATCATTAATCCAGTTAATCGTAATAATCATCTCATGATAACCAACTATTATGAGTCTTCCTTCATGTTATACACATGCTCATTCATTATTGTATGCACTCAACATTTCTTTATGCACCTAGCCTTATTATTTAACTAATGGTTATCAATGCATAAGAATTATTGGTTATTTAGTCTCTTGCAATTTTATCATGCATGTGCTTTTATTTACTAGCATACGACAACACTTTCAAAATTTTGAGGAAAAACACTCAAGCAACAAAAGATGAGTTGAGAGATTCCTCGCCATAATTATGGTTATAACAATCAACCATGTGCTTCTACAATTATCATGCCATTGAGATATTTAGGGAGATCTAAACAACTTCTTAACTTCATCGCTTCACAACCTTACTACCATCAACATTCCACAAAATTTCTTCATTTATTGCATCTTCAATATTTTTGTCTCAATCTCTTAGTAGATATCTCATACACAAGTCACAAAGCCTTTGACTTCCTTTTCCAAAAATCTTGGATCGGTGTGGCCATTTTGTTGCACCCGATGATCCTAGTTCCATGTTATACAACCTTGTTATTGTTCTTCTTGCTATAGAACCTATGTTCTATGATTTACCTTTGATCCATTACTTTAGCAATTATGTTCATGATATATTTTTCTTTGTGGTGTTTCTCTGGATGTCTAGACCTATCATTTGTACGACATCTTAGATTAGTTATTTCCTTGGCCCATTCAATCTTAATGTTGAACCTTCACTCTGATACCACTATGCGTATTATAACTCCAAATTCATTTTTGATTATTTTATATCTCTTGAACCCATTTATTTTGAGTGCTAAACTTGGCTCTAATACCACTCTATAGCACACCCAACCCCATAACTCTGATTAAGGTTTTTGAGTGTCTATATCTAGCCTCTTTGGTAACCTTAAGGAAGTGGGATATCATAATTTCTCTTCCCACAATTGCCTTGAAACTTGTTTACAAGATCACCATCATCTTCTCCTCATCAAGAGATTTACAATGATATATAATTTTCCCAAAACTAATCTCTATCCAAGAATTTCTTCCCACTTAAATATTTTAACCTTCAAGGGCCATCTTGACACCTTTGAACTACCACATGTCATGCTCTCACTAGTTCAAATTTGTTAGCTCAAACCAATAGTAGGTATATTAAGCATCAACGTCTAGGCAAGGCTTTCATTGGTTAAACTCACCAATCTCATTCAGTTCAACCCAATATTGGGTTGTCATCTAATGGATCTCAACCTTCCATTATTTGACTTTTTCGTCTACTATTCACTGAGCCCCCAACCATCAAGATACCTAGTATATTTCACTGTGAAAATAGTTGATGCCCAAGACTTAACATCATGATAGGTTAATAGTTGAGAGGCCAATAGTTGGGCCACTCGGTCATTGGGTCCGTGATGAAAACGAAATGATTTTCCTAAACCTAATCTCTTGACATCCTAACATTTGATAGTCTAATATCCTGATGCCCAATATTTAATCATTTGATGCCTTGACACTCAATATTTTGATGCTAAATATTATAAGGTCGACATCACCTTTGTCTTGGTTGCCACTTGGCTACCACCACAACATCACTATGTACTTTGATCATATTCATCCTACTTCATCATTTTTCTACATCGACATGCCATGTCAATACCATGCCATCTCCATGTTAATGCAATGTCAACACCACGTCACGTGACATATGATGTTCCATGTCAAACCAGTAATGGACCTAATAGTACTAGAGAAAAGGGCTCGATAGCTTCAAACTATTACCCTAACATCCAAAACCCTGACAATTGATAAGTTGATACACCTTCATTAATTAATGGGTGACCACCTATCCAACATGTGATAGACATGTTGTGTTTTTTTGATATCAATATTTCACGTCGGTAATCTCTCCAAAAATAACCAAGCACCTTGATGCCCAATCTCTTAATAATTTCCAACACGAGTTATGAAACACCTCCACTATGCTCAAGGGTTGACACGTCATTTTTCTAGGTCATCGGCTGACTAGGAGGTACATGCAAACACTCACTCTTGTTCACGTCCTTTCCCTGATCCAAATAGGTATTAACTGGTAGGGATAATCCCATTACTCAACAAACTTGTCATGTTTTTCTATATTAGGAGTTCACTTCACATAAACCTTGAGATTTTATCGATACTAGATATCCCGATACACCTGTATCTATGACCTTGGAAACATCACTCTGCCACTATGGAAAGTCTAAATGAAAAATGTTAAAACCCCAAATTTCGAGAACCAATAAACTGATACTTCCATGATGAATACTTCCTCTAATGATGAGAAGGTTCCTGCCATTCGCTGGTATATTGGGTTATTTGTGTTAGGGAAAGTTGTTGGTACTAAGTGTGGAAATTCTGACACCCTAAGGTCTGGTGTCCCGATACTCCTAGTTCGATAGCTTGATAACAAACTCATCAATCTGAAAAATATCATGGGTTTGGCTGGCATCGGGCATTCCCTATGGGAGTCTTCATTGGTTAGATCTCGGTGCCCGATACTCAATATTATACCTCCCCAAGTGTTAAGTCCCCTTTTGACTAAGGTCCTCGTCGTGGCCCCATAATGGTCATGTATCAGTATGTAATCCCAAATTTTTTAACATTCCAAATACATAATGTGGGGAGTTAATAATTGAATTTATATTCAACATGAATCCAAGGGGGTTAATCCTTGAATTTCTCACAGGAAAGCATGTAAGCAAAGAGGATCCTCAACCTATCCCGAGAGCTAAAAAAGAGACTTTGATGGGGACATGAACTACTTAGAAGACTTATCAACTATAGAGATCTTCACTAATAATGAAGGAACCTAAGCACTTCATCCTCACTTTTGGTAGCCAATCAATTTCTCTAGTATTACTCAAGAGGTTGTTGTTCATATTTTTCATCTTTTTATGTCATCAGACACCTTCCCCTAACTAGAGAAGACTTACAACTTATCATCAATCCAAATAGGGATAATGCATAGTTGTTTAGTCCCTTAATTGACATAGTAAGGCCAAGATTGTAACAAGGAACCACACCAACATTTTTAAGTCCTTCAATATACTTCCACCTTTCATGACTTCTCCAAGGGACCCTTTGATACTCTCCATTAAACGTTCTATGAAGACATATCTCATTTGGGTCTTCACCTTGAAATCCAAGCTATTTCTCTTGCATCTGGATCTAAATCATTAACAATGCCTTCTAATCTCTCAAATAGTCACATGGATTCCCTAGAATATCGAGAATAGAACAATTTTAGTGATTAAACCCACTAGGAGCTTCTCACAACCAATTAGCCATCATGGATATCCAAGAGACTAAGGAGATTAACCTCCTCAATCTTCCCAACCCTACTTCTGACATGATTCAAGCTTGTAATCAACCGAGAACTTGTTGATGGGGAAAAGTACTGCCAACAAAAAGAGGGTCTCCCTAGTGCAAAGTCCATGTTAGACGTCACACTATTTGGGATAGGAGTCCCATCCGGTATGTGGGCTCAACTGCCACCATCTTTGTTTTCTCTTGGATTTCAAGTGTAGAGATGTTATCATGAGGGTAAGTATGAAATACCCAGATAATAAGGACAAAATCAACCCACAATTGATACACTTATAATACAAAGTACAAGAATATAACAACAGAATAGTAAGAAGAAGTATGCCTCAAAAGGAGTTAATTAACTAAAACCATCCAAGACATACACAAATGAGAAAGTATTAGAAGTTAATTGTGAATTAGTTCACAATATGTTACTAGTGTAGCATGGAATGAGAGAGCAAAGATTCAAGTGAACACATAAGAAATAAGCTATGAATTAGTTCATCAACTTATAACCCAAATGAAAGCACAAATGCACACACAATGGAAGTACCAAATAGCCTTTACAACCACCATGAAAGTGCACGGGAATCGATGTTGAAAGTGAATAGCTTCTCATTGAAAATGCTGCAAACCTAAGTACATTTAATATAGGTCCACTAAAATGGAATAGTGGAAGGTAGGTTGTTCATATCATCTCCAAGATAAGTCCCTAGCCTCACCACAACTTAGCCTAAAATCTGCCAAGAACAAGAGTGCTCACAACTACCTAAGTCTAAGAGTTATGTTAAAAGACTTGAGTGATAAAAGCCCCAATGCTATAGGCATGAGGATACATTTATGCAAATAGGTAGGTTCCCCTTCACCTTCCCCATGACTTTTGACTTCTTTGTGACCTTTCATTTCTAATGACTTTTGATATTCTTATTTACTTATACATTATTTTTGTATTTAGCCTTTTCATGAATATGATATAATATTATTTACAATAAATGAAAGGTCATGAGGTCTCCAAGTGTACTTTGAGAGACAGTAATTTTGTTGTAAATTCGAAGATTATCACATAAGCTTATATGAAGTCCATATGTTTGTTGTTGCATTGATTGTCGACCAAAACTAGCACCTTGTATCTTTGTTGATGTGGTGAGATACATATTTTCGTACATGGTGTGAACCATGCGGAACTACCTTGTAATATCTTACCAACCATTGTATTAATAGGTCAACCATCTTTGTGCAACACTTCCATGGAATTAAACATCAAACTAACATTCTAAGCCATGAACTTGGATGCCCTTGATGCAATAAAGTTTAAGGGAATGTCAAATTCATGCAACTCTCATCCCTTGTCCCTTGCAAAGTTAATTGTATTAGAGATATGGTGGGCCACCAATAATCTTGAGTCAAAACATCTACATTAAGCTAGAAGAGATGGCATTGAAAATTAAAGCCCTTTTAAATTGTTGCTACATTCCTCAACATCGACATCCTCAAGGATATTACCATCGCCAAACTACACTAAAGATATTATTTTTTCTTTACTGCAAGATATGTGATCAACTTTAATTCCACCCATGTGATTCAAATGAAAACCAAATCCTATGTTTTAAAACCAATCATATATTTCCTTTCTACCCTTTGAAATACTTCTTCTTTGAACAACTTTTTTGCAAACCAAATATTTTTATGCACTCTCTATGGTTGAGACAACTTCAAGTGATTTTCGTTAACTGATAATCCTTGTCCATTACTTTGGGGTGAAATAGCTGATAAGGAAAGCACAAGCTACATATATATTTGTTTGGAATGAATGCTACTAGTTCAAATGTACCATACTTGTGAGGTTTAAACAACAATTACAAATATAAATATATACATATATACATATATCTATATTGTTTTGCAAGTTGTTCTCCCTAGTCATTATCCCATGCTTGAGATGACTATCTATTGGTTGTTGTCTCGAACCCATGATAGTCTTCTCATGGAGATATGGATATTGGGAGGTTGTAGTTATTGATGCAATCCAACAACAAGAAGAAATATAGGCATTTGTGTTTTCCAACAAGAATATAGAGATATATAGGTTTTGTTGTTTAGGTATTGGTATTTAAGACATATAGATACATGTACAGTGAGAAGGCAACCTTTGGCAAGTGCTTCACATGCTCCATAGTAAATTAGTGTCCACGCATCTCATTAATTCGTTGAAGATTCTTAGGTAGAACATGTGGAACATTGTCTTTGAAAATTGTATCAATCCACTTCTCAGCAATAGTTGAATTTGGAATAACTATGTCTACGTTAAGAGCTATGTAAACAGTTTCCTGACCCCTGGCTGGTAAAACCTGAAGTATTTATCGTAATGAAATGCATCAGGTCTCTACAAGACCTTTTGTGACACTTCATTATCCCATTTATTACCCAATTCATTACACTTTGGTATGAATAAAGAAATTAGAAAATGTTGTAGAAGAAATAAGGCATTCAAATAACATTGCAGCGCAAAGAAAATAACCAATTATCATTGTAATGCAATGGGATTAAGTAGAGCGACTTCAGGAAATTTTGTGGACTATTATTGTGATAGACTTGGTCATATTTCGTCTTTAAAAATGTTGTAATATTTTAAAAGATAAAAATGGGCACATGGGTTGAGGTAAAAGGGACACTAATTCTAGGGCTAAGGGGGATTTTCTTGGAGCATATTTTAGGATTTATTTTCTACAACCATGAAGACCGACACATGGCAAGTAAAGGGGCAGGTGGCATTATCATGGTTGGATGGGAAAGCAGACACAAAAATCAATTAGTGATGACAAGGTCAACTAAAACAAAAAAAAAAATGAACATGATGGAAAAAATGCATTGCATTTGATTGGCCCATAAGTTTTGGGCAAGACATGCAAAACAACAGAAAAGGGCATAAAATTAAGGCAACTAGAGGATAGATGAGAAGAAGAGGATTTAGCAAGGGAAACCAAAACAAAGCATGGAGAATACATTGTTGGGGCTTGACTGAATATTTATCCATATACCCATTTGGAGATATCGTAGGGTTGGATAGATTCGAGGGGAAGAAGCTCACACATCTAAGAGAGAGATCCTTATCACGAGAATTCTTAGACCAATTGGTAGTTGAGGATTTTTCCTTGGAGTAGTCCCCTTACACCCTAGAATATTGCTCGGGGGAGACAACTACATACAAGGTTTGATTATATTTAGTCTATGGTTGGGAGGTGACTTTATCCCTAATCTAGTTCCCTATCCTCTTCATGATATATATACTTTCACGTTAAATGTATAGTGAGGTACTACTACTCCTATTAGTTCATTGGATGCATGTTGGATTATGGTTGCTTAGCTTGCTTGAAATATGGTTATTGGTTGATGTTATAGAGGATTATGTTCCATTGTGTACAACTTTGTGTTGAATAATGAATTGTGTGTATATGGAACACCTGGAATGTTCATAAGATGTTGTGTCTGATTTATGCAACAAATGGTGTGTGTTTGGAATGCCTAGAACATTTATAAGGTACTATGTATAGCATATATTATGCCCTGAACTGTGTGTATATAGCATATATGAAATACTTACTTCAATATTGAAATTCACCTAGTCATTTTCCAGTCACCCAATTTTGTTCTCATAAAAAACTACTACTCTGTGAATCTAGATTGATAAGACCACTTGTGGTTTCGAGATTAATAGAGGTTGAAATGAATGGAGGAAACTTGAAAGATAGTCAGAAGGACCGATTTTAAGGTCAAAAATTCTCTATGGCCTGTGTCATGTGGGGTGGGAATTTGCCCAAGCTTTCCTCTGCTTCCTCAACCTCCTCCACCCAAAGGACTTATATCTCTTCTTTTAACACCTTCACTTTAAGTTCAATTTTTTACCACAATAATATCATTAGTATGAAATAATGTACTAATGTTGTATCTACATCTATGCTTGTAGCTAAATCCAAAAGCTATCTATGTTGGTATTTTCATACTATCCATTCATGTTTGCCAATTTCAGTGCATGAGCTATGGACAATGCATCTTATATGAGGACTATGTCCTTGAAAGCCTCATTTTCGGATACCTTTCTTCCTAAATTGTCTTTAAGATGTTCATGGAATGTACATTTTTTACCCTTGAGACATTCTTGTAGATTTTTGTCTGAGGTGCTTGGGACCAATTTCAAGAATATTGGAAGTCTACTTTTGCATGTTTCTCGGGAAAGAGTGAAGATTGAATGCAATTTTGAACAAATATTGCTCTAGAGATGAGATATAGGATGAGACTGCTTTAGTTGTACAAATTCCATGTTTAGATGTGCCTGATCAAGTGCTAAAAGCATTAATCTCTTACTGGTTCCATCGATGGGTGAGGTATTCCATGGTGAAAAATGTCATCATTGCTTTCTGATGAATCTCAGACACTACAAGCATGTTATGTGAAGAGTGATGGTCACTATGGGCATGCATATTACATTTGAGTAAAGCGATTAGGCTGTAATCTCCCTTTATTACATTAATGTTGGAGGAGTTCACATAAGATTAAAGGAGTGAGGCTACCCTAGTGTCCTATCATATGTTTTAATATATTGTAGTAATAGTGTTGTTACCATTTTAGTTTTGAACTAGCTTCATCCTATCATGATGAGGTTAGGGTGACAAACATGGTGTTATGGGAAACCACTAGCACCATTCAATTCAATTACCTATGTTGCGCTAGCGTTCATCCATGAGTACAAGCATGAGATTTTCATTGGTATGATTTGAACCATGATGGGGTTATATTAGTTACCAGTTTTCACTAACCCAACAAATCATCATTGGCAAACTTTCTTATTATGAGAGTGTGAACAAGACTTGTTTTTAGATATTGCTTTCACACACACACAATTTACATCCAAGAAGCTGTTAAACTAATATGAGTAACTATGGAAACCTGCATCTACAAATTTGTAGGTTTTTGAGATTTTGTGCTTCTCCGGTTCCGATTACTTTATTCCAAATTGTTTTTGAGTAGTAGAATGTGTTGGCTTCCTTCTCATAATAAAAACAACAAAATATGCTCATCTTGTTTTCTGTGAGATTTAGGGAGACCATTCTACAATGTATTATTTCGAATGGCTACTATTTATAAACTATAGGGCTTCACAACCATTTAACCGATTTTTTGGTAGAAGGATTTGAAATTTATTGCCTACTAAATGTTAGAAAACAACAACTTATTTACAAGATATAAGAACACAATTTGATATTCTTAATAACTAGGATACATTACATAATATGCCATCCATTTATCCCCTGTAACTAACTCAGGATTTAAATATGTGATTGTGTGGCAATGAAACCCTTAACTATAGAACAATATTGATAAGGATTCCTAGCAAATCCATGGTAAAATTATCCTCTATCTGTAATTTGTAATGCTTGGAACACTCCAAATCAATATCTAATGATCTGTTCAGCACCAGGAAATTTCAGAATACCAACCACCATTGCTAAATATTTTCTGACATCATTACTCTTAGGCACATGCAAATATTTTATTTGCAAAATCTTTTGAGTTATGCTAATATCCTTTTAGATTATGTCTTTATGTTGTGGAAGAAGCCTTGTGGTCTAGGAATTAAGAGTATCACTAGAGGCTTTAACTTGTAAAAGAAGCCTTAGTGCCTATCGCTACTCCAGTACTATGCATGCAAATTACTAGCTTGTAAATATTCGTTGGCACCATGAACATCTAATCTTTGGTTCTGAAATAGACCTTTGCTCATCCTTATGTGTATTATTTGCACAATAATTGTGGGTTTTAAACATGGATAAGTAATTGTTTCAAATAATTATAGCATAAATATGAAATAATGAAAGCATTCATGAAATGATACCATTAACTTGTACATGGCCTCATTTAAACCATAAACAATATCGAAGAATTCTTGTGTCGTCGATTCATTGTTGAATTCCAAAATGACCCTCTTTCATGTTATGCAAAGATATATCACAAAGAACCAATGTTATTGTCAACCCTTTCCCTTTTGAATTTTACATGCTTAGGGTTATAATATGTGTCATCTAGAATGTTCTCATAAATATCATTTACATCCCAAGAATCTATTGTATGGTCTTTTGAGGATATTCTTCTATGGCTAGGCTAGGGGAGCTATGGATATAGTGCTTTGGCTTTAAGCCATCTTCGATGCAACAGATTAAAATGGGAGTTTGTTCTCTAGCATTATAGTTTGTTAAGATAGGAAAAATAATGCCTAGAAACAAAGGCCTATAATCAATTATCCTCTTGAAGCTTTCTTTCGAAATGGTACTCTAACTCTTCTCACTCATGTTGTTTAGTTAAATTGTAAATACCCTAAATCTTGGCTTTTTCTTTCAACATTTCTCATTAATATTTATATTCCAAAAATGTGTTCAAATAAAATGTCCCCTACCATGGTATTTTCTTAGTGTATCATCTCTTCTCAACTTGTATCTCTTTTGGTATTGTAGACTATTTGTTTATGTGCTCATAATGCAATCTTGTGCCTGCGAGGGCAAAAAAAATGTGTGCATCAATTTATCATTTATGAATTGAACAATGAGAGTTGGGTAGCATGATGACCACCTATGGTTAGATAATGGGGTGTGTTACAAAATGGTACCAGATTGTTGAAAAGTGTGCAACAAGAAATGCTAAATTTAGAATGTGCTAAAAATAGACCTGCTAAAAAAGCATGTCTAAAAATAGCAGTTTGGCCAGTGAGGTCATTGGCCACATTGGGTGAGAGGTGAAACTGCTAAAAATAGAAAGTTCTAAAAATAGCATTTCTGGGTCCCTTCCTATTTATAGTAGTCCCTATAGTCTATCTATAGGAAGTAAATTATTTTGGTCTTAACAGAGTTGGAAATATTTATTAATAATTAAGTTGAGTTAATTAGTTAAGGGAATTTTCGTTTTAGGTCTTTGAGCAGCACATGAGTTGTCCACTGATTGAGGGAATATTCCTTAATTTCCTCCACTGATTGAGGGAATAAGTATGAGTTCTATAATGAGAGAATCAGTTGACTTAGTTCTAACTAGTCAAGTCCAGTTAGATTATTTTAACAAGTTGTTAAAATAATAAAATATAGTTTGTTAATGCTTGCATGCATGTGACAACTATTATTTTAGATAAAAAAGAATTCACTCATGGATAACTGTTGCATGTCAGTTCTGTCAGAGACCCAGTTGAGATCAGATGTGGGACATTGTACTATCAGATGCTTGACTATTTATAGTAAGTAGTTTTTGCATTTTTGAGGAACTAGTGTCCTCAAGGATTGCGTAGTTGGACCATTGGTTAACTTGGTATGTTTGGAATTAATTGCATATGCTTTTGCTATTATTTCCTAAGCAAACTGCACAAGGAAATAGGGATTGGACCATAGGTAAAGCCTTTATATACAGGGCTTGGTTGGTTCATGAGACATATCTTCATATTTTCATAGTTCATTGAGAACTGAATAGCTTGAGAGCTGATTCTTTTTGTATTGTGAAGAGGATTTCCACTTGATTGATAATACATGGTTGGGTTTTATGTTGGTGCTTTCCCCTAGATATACTTGTGTTATGTGTGATTATTTTTTCCTTGATTAGTTATGCATGTTTTCTACTTGATGTTGCTCATGAATTCGATTATGCTTCCGCTTAATGTTTTGTAGAAGTAGAACAAGTATTATGCTTTAGGACATTGCATATATCGGTTTGTTCTACAGGTGAAATTTCTACACAGATCTCCCAGGTTCAACACTTGGACCTAATGGGCTCTATCACAAGAGGGACGAAAATTGAAGGCTTAATCTTTTGATGTGTCTGCAATTTTTAAAATGATGTTGTTTTCTGAATTGAAGTGATGGTCTACTTGTGGTTGAACACATAAGAGATCCTTGTCTCGAGATTGGAGGATTAGTTTACTGCTTGTCTGTTCATGTTCATCATGTCCTCTGCATTGACTTCAAGAGTAGCCTAGACATGATTGCTTGCATGGTAAGTTAATATGGTATTAAGAACTTCTTCACATAATGGAGCCACTATTTCATGAGGCCAATTATCTATTCCCTATTTTTATTATTCCTTCAGGAAAGTGTCCAAGTATGACATTCACAAGAACTGCAATAGTCAATTCTATATTTTCCAATCTGCCTGTAAGTTTGGCCTTTGTGAAATGGTTCATTGTATCATATGACAACACTGCTTTTGTTGTACAAGGCACTATTTTGACAAATGTTAACCCAAGTATAGTTACTGGTATGTAAAAAGGATCTAATCATCTCTCAAATTATATTCCAAATCTATCGGTTCACTTGATGTACTACTATGAGATCCCCTCACCGAAGACATTTATGAAACTAATGAATTAGAAGCCTGTGTATCTTTCCCTTTTGCATCCTGAAAATGAGTTAGACTTGAAATAAGAGTTGAGAACTCTTCTACAGGCTGCAAATCCTCAAATTTCGTAAATGTGATCACAACCCTTATTATGGATTCTCTTAGTACCAAAGTGTTAATGAAAAGGTCCCCTTAGAACCAAATTCACGGCTTGGAATACCCAAATTGGTTGAAATCCCCTTTTGGGCAAGAGGTACCCTGAAGAACATGGGTAGTGTGGGCACTCCAGGGTTATTTGGGGTACATACCCAACCCCATATAGGGTATGAGGTTCACAAACTAGCGGTTATTTCATGCACCCTATTATGGTTTACAAACCCTAACAATTAAGTAAAAGGCTTTTTTTGGGGGGGGGTTGGTAAATGCTTCTTATATTTCATTGATGTTGTAAAGGAATACATCATATAGTCATACATGGCCAAGCTATGAAACATGTGGATGACCCAACCCTCGACAGGTATTAAAAATAGTTTGTGTCAAGGAGGAATGCCCCTCTTTCTAATATTGAAACTTCCTTTCATTATACTCTCTTGTATTCTCCATCGGTTGTGCACGGGTTGCTCAATACTAGTTTTTCATTGAATTGTCCAATTTCTAGATGTCTTATTTAGGCCTTAGGGCCAAATTAATTAGGAATTGTTATTAGATTTGAAGGGGGATCAAAATAATTGGGAGGGATCCGTGGTAGTGTACCTACTTCATCCCATGAACTGAGTGGATCAAAAGGGCATTGGAATCGTCCCTACAACCATATTAAACCTTTGTTTCAATTAAATTTTGCTAGTAGTAGATCTAGAAATGTCCTTTAAAATGTATTCCTTCGTATTTGTTGTCCCTCAAATCAGCACATGTTACCATTAAATCAGCGCATGTTACCATTAATATATATATATAATATATATATATATATATATATATATATATATTCTCATCCTTAGACTTGGAAAGTTCATGGTAAAATCTATCATCGATCTGTGTAGTTGACTTCATCCTCTATCCATCACTGAAAAATTATTAAGGGATTCCACTTATAAGAAAGATCAAAATAATGTTAAGAGTCAAATATGAAATACACCATTTATTTGTGAAAAGAAACCCCTCGTAGTTTTGGACAACAATGCTTTCCATGAATAGATGATTTCAAGGATTTCCACCACGTTATGTAAGGGCAACAGCCCCTAGATGGTGATGATATTTTATGTTTTGATGTATGTTCTTGTTCTTTCTTCATTTTTTTGATGAAGGGCGGTGAAAGTAGATGGGGTGGGTTTGTGGAGTTTCTTAAATTATTGTTGTTTGTGGGCGTAATAGATGTTGTGTGGCTTGATAATGCTCACACTAACAATATCTAGTGATTGATCGAACATTCTTGCAACAATATAGACTTACTGTGGCATTATTTTGGTGCTCTACCTCGGTTCCATGGGCCTATTTCATATTGTTTTTCCACATTATTGTGTAATTTTTAACATATATTATTATTCAATGGTTGATTGGTATATTCTTGTTTTGGTTGGGGGCCAAATGAAGAAGAACAATTTATGGCATTGATAAGGTCATCCAATGGTTGGATTGGGTTTTTTATTACACCTAGCATATTTATTTTTCTTTGTTTCATAGTGTGTGATAAATAAGTTTTTGAGAGAAATATATTAGAGTATTTGTTTGCATCTACCTGTCATCGTGTGGCTCCATCCATACCTTTAGGAATATTTGGCATCGTGCAATTTAGATGGTGTTGCCATATCAATTTTTGGGATGGGAGTCTCACACTTTTGTTATGCATATAATTGTTTCCATCTTAGGATGCATACCAATATGACATGTGATGTCCTAACTAACACTATGAGGATGTGGGTACCATGTCTGCTAGCCTTAATAAGAAGGTTGTGTTATCGCCTAGATTGACCTTAGGCTGAAGGGAGGCAATTCTAGGGTAACCACAAACGAAGCTTAACCTGGTAGCTAGCCCCACTAGGCCGGGAGAGGGCTCTCTCCTTATTAATCTCAATCAATATGATTGGATCAGGAACAAGATTTTATTCTAGGTATAGTAGCTCAAAAGGTTTTGATTGAATTTGTTGGTATTTTTGCCAGATCAGGAGGAGCTGGGCAATTTGGGTCTGGGAAATTAAGTCAAAATTGCAGGGGATTCTATGGGGCAAGGTGGGTATGAGCTTCAGCACCTTAGGCTTGATGGGGTGAAATGTTAGACTGGTGAGGAGCTAAGAAGGGCATGAACAGGTCATGGATCCTTCCTAAACAGTAGAAAATACATGAAATACTGGTGTTTTCCCATGGCAAAGCATTAAAACCTACTGTATTCCACCTATCTGACTTGAAAACAACCAATCAGAAGCAATTATATGAAAGAGGCATACATAAATAACATGAGAACATAATAATAGAAGAAGAAACCCATGCTAAAGGCCATACCACAGGGATCCCATAAAAATAGTTGCAATTTTATTAGTTTCCTGCCAAAACTGCTACAAAGTGATATGTGTTCAGTACATGAGCATCCAGCTGAATCCAACATTTTCCAATGACAAAGAAAATACATGATATAGACATTCAAATCACTCATCCTAACCATTAGGGGTCGAAACCGTGAGAAGAGGAGTTGTTTCAACCATTTCTAAACAAGGAACAGGAATTTAGGTAGTCAAACAACTTGCCTCTAAAAGAGGGGAAACTGATTCATTACCCTCAAAACCACTTTTTTTATCTAATGAAGCTACCATCTACTAGTGTTTGACTATTACATTTACAAACCATGGCATTAATTACATTAGTAAATTCACCTCCATGAGAGATAAAACAAGAAAATAGTTGAAATTTAGCAAAACAATCATCCTAAGTGAAAATGCCCTATGCGCAGCGCCACTGGTCCTACGCATAGTGCCACTTTGAGTCCACTTTTGGAGGCCTTCCCATCATCAAAATTGAGCCCAGGATAGCTCATTGGAAAGGTATTCAAGTCTATTTTTTGTAACACCTAGAATCTCTACATTTGGAGCTCATTTGCCCCCTAAAATACTAATTCTCCCAAGGTTACTTCTGTGTGTCCAAAAACTAGCAGAAAGGTCAAATTTTTAGTGTTTTTGAACCTTTTGGTGGACTAAATCTGCTCCAAAAATTCTAAAAATTGCTAGGGTGCATGTCCTTGATGCCCTGAATCTAAAAATGCAAGCCATTTGTGCATTGGGTGCCCCTAGAAAAAGTCGGTGCTACGCTTCTGGGCAGATTTTCTGTGTATTAAATTTCCAAAATTCAAAATGACAAAATTTCCTCAAAAACTGCCCAAAATTGGTGTGAGGCACCACCATCAACTGCTTTTATTAGCCAAGGAGGCTTCAACCAACATATTTAATCTATCCTCCTCCCTTTTTCCTTCTAAAGCCCTCCTTAACCTAGCCTTCAACTTTCTGATCCTCATGTTACAAATTTTATTGCAGGTCATGTAATGGTATGCCATGTGTCTAATCATTTTCTTGTCCCTGTTGGTCTTTTGAATGAGCCCTTAAAGATGTAGGTTGACTCTCTCAAGCCAAGTCTCCCTATTGTTTTCAATCTCCTGCTCAATAGGAGTTAATGTGACTTGTGTCTCTTTACCAATTTGCCTTTTTGCTTTGAGCACTTCTAGCTCCATGAGGACTTGTTTGTCATTCAATTGTTTGTTTTCCTGCTCTAAGTATGTGATGACATACTTGGCCCTCTCCAAATTACCTTCCAAAGCTTGTATTTGAGCTTCTCTTTCTTGTATGATGATGTCCTTGATAGTTTCCCTCTCCTGAGCTTCTAAATCAATAATCTAAGTGTCACATTGCTCGGGCTCATCATGTTCTTCCAACTCAAACTTCCTTTCTTGCTCATCATCCAAGTCATCCTCCTATACCTTTTCCTTCCCTTTCTTCAGCTGCTCAACCTGTACCTGTTTTTTTTATGTAGAAGGTAAAGGCCTTCCACACCCTATGGAGATAACATATGCCTATGGATTGATGAAGAAGGCAAGGTCCCTTCCCATCCTGTGGAGCAAACACTTTCCTAGTAGCTGCAAACAACTTCAACTTCCTTGTACCTCTCTGATATGTCAAATATACAGGCACCTCAACAGTTTTTGTCTCCTTGTTTTCCTCTCTTGTTTCCACATCAATAGAGGTCCCACCTATTTCTTGCACCATGGATGGAGGAATTTGGGGTCCCCTGAACATGTCATGAGTAATGAAAGTCTCCAAAGGGATATTTAGAAGACTGAGATGGTGAAGAACAATAATTTTGATTAAGGAGAAATGATATATGTTGTTCATCTACTGAGGGTATGGCTTCTTTTGCACAAGGTAAGCCATCTTATTAATGTTTCTAAACAAAAAATAGGTGAGGTTCAACATCTTCACCCTTGTAAAGTGCATGAGGAGCCTGATATGGTAAGTATACAACCTGGAAATTCTGCCCTCACAAGTGAAATATTTGATGATAATCCTCATCAAGGGGACATACGTGTTCTATAGAAATTTGAAATGGAAAAGCCTCTTCACCTTAATTTTGTGTTGAGGTTAATGTAAGGCTCATAATAATGCTCATCAAGGTCTTGAGCCTTATACCATTTCTCACCAACATCAGGGATTCTGGTGGCCTCTGAAATAATAGATGGTGACACTGTGAAAGTCACCCCAGCAAGAGTCACTTCATTGATGTGCCACTGAATTTATTCATGATGATTTATTTTTTGAAAACAAGACTAAAAACTTCTAATGATAATGACTTCTAATGACTGCTAATGAGATCTCATTTTTATTTTTCTAATTTATTCTACATTAACTTAAAAGATGTTTTATTTTCTAAGTAAAAGAATGCTTCCAATGAAGCCATCTACGGACTAAAAATTCGAACATGCTAACATCAAAATTTAAAAATTTTACATTATGTTTTGCAAGTATGTGAGAATCCTGTCTTAGAGTTGGCTCAAGGTTATTGTCCTTGCTCTCCAAGAAGTACCTATTCAACATTGTCAAAGTCTTCATCCGTAGATAGATTAGTGAGAAATGGGGGGTTTAAAATAAAAACTAAATTTAAAATAACTATGTATGAAAATAAAAATGCTCCAAACTTTGAACTCCTTTACGAACCTGCTATCACCAAGTTCCACAAATTAGTCCGTAAAAACAAATGCATAAAAACAATTACTAAATCCTTCTAGTTGCACTTCCCCGGCAACGACACCAAAATGTTGGGTCTAAAATGCATATGCAAATTAGAGCTTAATTTAATGTCAACCCGGGAAGGTAAACTTAGAAGTGATTATCTAAAATATATAGATCTAGAAAGGTTCCTAACTTGTCCAAGATTTTAAAGTCCCCTTACAGGAGCATATTCATTAAGATCTCTTTCAATAACTAATCAAACCTAGATCTAAAAATTGTTTGAGATCTACGATTCTCTTACAAGAACATATTCTACAAGATCTCTTCCAAAATTAGATCATCTAATTAGCACTTAAAAGTTGAAATGAAGTAAACCTAGATCTAATCATTGTATGAGATCTTATGGTTCTTTTACAAAAACACTTTCAAATAAGATCCTTCCAATATTGGAACATTTAATAAAACTTGAAAGCTGAAATCAAACAAAAACATAAAATAAATTATACCTAAAATAAAAAAAATAAGCATGCAAGTGAGGCCATGGGGGCCCTCCATAACTCCACAAGCACACCACTTCAATCAAGACTCAGATGTAGAAGCAAAATTGAAGTATGATCCTTTATTTCAAAATCTCCATTACAAACCAACTCTAAGATTACAAATGGAACTCTAAGATTACAAATGAAGATTCTCAGATTACAAAAACTTCCAGATTACAAATGTAGGAGATTGTACTCCTATTTATACAATGGGATGAGTAACAAACTCATAATGATCATCCACTAATCTCTCTTTAGTTCCATAAATCTCTCAACCATCTAGACACATAACCCCTTTTTGTCCTTGATTTTCTCCATTGAGGTTTATCTCTTCAAATTCGGATTGATTTCAATTCAAGGCAGCATAAAGGTTCTTGGAAGCTTCCTTGGCCACCCTAACCAAATGTCCCAAAAAACAACAACCACTTTTCCAATATATAAGAGTTAAAATATCTTATTTTCTTTATTTATCAAGAATTTCTCATTAAAAATGCTTAAAATATAAATATATTTGGAAAGAAAAAAGATGAGACCCATTAATGGTGCAATACTATGTGGAAATGAAAGTGACATGGGGTGGGTGATATGGTGATATACATGGAAGCATAGGTGAAAAATGTAATGGGTAATGAGTGACATTTGTATGACATTTTTGAAGCCCAAATACTCCCCAACTGAAGCTTGCTTGATGTCCTCATAGCAAAGCTACACAATGATTATTTGATTTGTTTCTTTGATTTCTTAGATGAGGCTTCCTTTACAAGATGTTTGGTTTCTTGTGTCACAACCATCTTTCAATCATGGACTTCCTTTTAACTTTGCACATCTTTGGATAACTTTTTATTTTTGCAAAGCATTTACATATTTTAATGATTGGTTCTTGTGTTACAATCATTATTTATTTTGTTGAGATCAATCATTTTAAGAAGTCATTTAATATGCTCATCATTTTGTAGTAGTTTTTATTGTGGAAAGACTATTCGGGTTAAGATGTAATATGAATGAGGGAAAAAAATGAAGTGTGAAATTCTCCCCTCCCCAACTGATGGTTTTTGGCAATTTTTAATGAGAAAGGGAATAGTGAAATAGTGGAATATTTTCCAAATATCATCATTTTAGCATCTAAAAAGAATTTCAAGATTAAAGGTTAGAAAACATCATACCTTACTTACCTAAAGAAGTGGATGAATCATGCATGTTCATCTGCTACAATTCTAATCTGAAGCTTCTTCTGCAAGTTGTGGATGAAAGATGGATCTGTATTGTCGTATCTGCTACTGGATAGTCTAATGAATCTGATGAGTCTGCTAAATATGGCTGAAAATATATAAGTCTTGGAAGCTATACAAAATATATAAGTTACATTTTCCTCCCCCAACCTTATTTATTGACTTGTCCTCAAGTCATAACAAACTGAAAAACAATGAAAGGAAATATGCTTCATCTACTACAAAATAGAGCTATTCAAGTCTTCAACGCTCGATGGCACAAATATTACTATGTGAATAAATGTGTCGGTGTCGAACATAGCAAAAAGTCGTTGACTTAGTGGCCATTAATGAATGCCCCTAGCCAACGCAAGAGCTCCCACCATTGATTCCAATGGGAGTCAGGATGCCTAACACATCTTTGTAGGTACGAATAAATTTGTCGTGGTGGAGTCACCTACAAGATCCAACGAACAAGGGATAATAATGTACTCCCATTGTTCATTGACAAGAGTACTTGCCATTAAGGCATGCAAGCCTCGAGGTGTTTTTACAAAGTTAATTAGACTCTAGGACTTTGACTCAATGATATCCATAGAAGCAGAGTTTTATTTGCGGAAATGAAGGGGAATGGTAATGACATGGAAAATGACAATAAGCTTGTAAGGAATGGATGTAAGGAAATGCATGGTGTATGAATAAGAACTCTTGCTATGAAAAATGGATATGGAAAGGTCATGCTTTATGGATTTACAATTGGTGGAATTCAAAATCTGTTTCAAAAAGGGAGGTGCAAGGTAGTGGTTGTGGAGTTGGATTTGTCTTTAGAATTTTTCATGAATTTAGTCTTTGGAAGACCGATTGTCGTCACAATGTAATCTCCTTATGATTACTTGATTATCCTGTAACCTGTAAAAGAACTTGGCAGAAAGAAAACATAAGTGTGTTCTAGAAGAAATGGTCAGTTCCTTCATGATTCTTACGCAAAAATTTCATACCAAATAAAACATATTAAGGACAATCAAAGTGTTGAAATTGACTTAATCATGATATTAAAATCAATCCATTCTTAAAAATAACCATGAAAAGTAATACTCCCTGTTTGTGTCAGATGAAATATACTTGGCAAAAAGATTGGCATTAGAAAGATCTGTTGTGTTCTGCATATTAGTATGTGATATAAAAGCATTCAACATGAATATTTAATGCCAACTTGAAGCTATTGAAACACGATAATCATCATTTATAGAATCCTCCAAATGTTTGAAATTTGTTTCCAAGTGTTCCATTATTTATTTTCAAACCTGCATGAATTTTGTGAGAAATTTTTT